>CM060319.1:859667-874667 GCA_030674155.1 Stramonita haemastoma | reverse complement strand
GAGGAGGTGGGAAGGTGGGTGAATGGTGAGTGTAGTGTGACAGATAGGTAGGCATGCATGAATTCGGACAGACAAACATAGACAAGTTGATGACTATACTTCCATTAAAAGACTGTAATGCTCTAAAGCCGTCCATCATAGCCTGCCCCTCCTTCCGCCTTCTGCCCTCTCTCTCTCTCTCTCTCGCTCTCTCTGTCTCTCTATCTGTCTCTCTGTCTCTGTCTCTGTCTGTCTGTCTGTCTGTCTGTCTGTCTGTCTCTCTCTCTCTCTCTCTCTCTCTCTCTCTCTCTCTCTCTCTCTCTCTCTCTCTCTCTCTCTCTCTCTCTCTCTCTCTCTCTCTCTCTGTGCTGGCAGAAACTGCATACCCCGACACACAGGCACGTGCTCTGCGAAAACTACAGGTGCTCCGTGACCTCATCTGGTTCTACCTGGGGTGATGACGGCCGTGTACCGTGGACCAGTGTGCTGTTTGATGTGTACATATGAAATGACAGTCACTGACAAATATTGTCAATTCCGATATAAAAAAAGAAAAACTGTTTGTTATGGTTTCCATGTCAAACATTTCGCGTCGTGTTCGATTCGATCTCTCGCGACGCATGCTTGATGAGCTTGTACAGCTTTAAAGCAATAAAATGTGTCAGTGTCAGTCTCTCTCTCTCTCTCTCTCTCTCTCTCTCTCTCTCTCTCTCTCTCTCTCTCTCTCTCTCTCTGTGATAATTCTGTTATTTTGGGTTTGTTTGGGTGTGTTTTTTAATAGGTAGTTGAGATGTGTCTGTTAAAATGAATCAGAACTGAGTGTTTTCCGTAGTGTTGAACGCCTTGCGGTGGGCTGGCCTGAATGAAGTCCGTTCTTGTGTTGTTCTGAATGGCTGAAAAGGGGAAAGGAGTAGGCAGGGGATCGGTTTGGGTGGAAGCTACTAGAACAATGGTATTTTCGGGAGGGGGGGGGGTGAGTTTTTTTTTTTTGGGGGGTGGGTGGGTGTGGTTTTTATGTTGTTATGTTCTTTTGTTTCCTTCATAAGAAAGTGATTGCAGCGTATTTTTGTAAGGGCTCAGCTGAGGTGTGCTATTCCATCATATGAAGAAAAAAGACATCGAAAGAGAGAATGCACTCATTGTGAAAAAGATGTTTATTGTTTTCTCGGTGTTGTTATTTGTGTTGAAGGAGAGAAGTGTGGAGGTAGGGTTGCCCAGCCTGTGACTCTGAGAAATGCACGTAGCTGAAACTGTCTGTAGTGTGCTCCCTGAGCTCCCTGAAACTCCAGTGCAGATTTATTCAACGTTATCTGATCTCACGTCCTTTCCTGAAAAAAGTTGCTTAGTAGTGTGTCAACTCCCCCTCCTCCCTTGATAAAGTATATTCCTTCTGGAGTGAAATAGGGAACTTCAAACCATGCTTTTTTTTTTTATCCCTTTAAGGTATTTCTTTCTGGAATGAAATAGGGAACTTAAATCCATGCTTGGTTTTTTTTTAATCACTTTAAGGTATTTCTTTCTGGAATGAAATAGGGGACTTCAAACCATGTTTGTTTTTATCACTTTAAGGATTTTCTCTCTGGAAAAAAGGGGTTTTCAAACCATGCTTGTTTATATCACTTTAAGGTATGTCCTTGAGGAATAAAATGGGTTACGTCAAACCATGCTTGTTTTTATCACTTTAAGGTATTTCTGGAATCAAATAGGGGACTTCAGACTATGCTAGTGTTTATCTCTTTAAGGTATTTCTTTTTGAAATAAAATAGGTGACCACAAACCATACTTGTTTTTATCACTTTGTGTGTGGAATAACTCAGGCGAAACTGTCAGAGATGTATGGTCTGTTCTTGTCCTGTTGAGGCACACTGAAACAGAAAGAGCAGGACTGGGGAGTTTGCCCTCAGTGACAAGAATGCTCTCAAACTATGTACAGAGAATTTTCAGGCGTGCCATTCTTCCACAAACTGCCTGCCCCATCTGTCAATCATTCTCAGGCGTATTGTGCAGTGTCATGGCCGTAACCCCTCGTTCTCTGTCTCTCTCTCTGTGTCTCTGTCTGTCTGTCTGTGTCTGTGTCTGTTCTGTCTGTCTGTCTGTCTGTCTGTCTGTCTGTCTCTCTTCTCTCTCTCTCTCTCTCTCTCTCTCTCTCTCTCTCTCTCTCTCTCTCTCTCTCTCTCTCTCTCTCTCTCTCTCTCTCTCTCTCTCTCTCTCTTTCCCCTCATCCCTTCAAAACAGTTCGGTGTCTATTTAGTTTTGCGCAAGACTTGTCAGTTTTCATCTTTGTTTCTCCTTTTTTTCCCAAAACGTATGGAGGGAGACCTGACCTGCACTGCTTTTTCAACGCTCGTTCTGTGGAAGGGCAAAAACTCAGCGGAATTTCCCTGATTGTTTTATTTGGTTTTATTTAGAAGCAGCCTCAATACACGTTCGGTTCTTACTTTCTTCTTTTCATAACTTAAAAAAAAAAATCTTTCAAGTTTTTTTTGGTCAAGTGAATTTTCTTTTCTTCGTTCTTTTCATTCTGCAGTAGACAAAACTGAAAATAATGACGACAAAACTGAAAATAATGACGACAAAACTGAAAATAATGACGACAAAACTGAAAATAATGACGACAAAACTGAAAATAATGACGATAAAACTGAAAATAATGACGACAAAACTGAAAATAATGACGATAAAACTGAAAATAATGACGACAAAACTGAAAATAATGACGATAAAACTGAAAATAATGACGACAAAACTGAAAATAAGAATGTTTACACTCTGGTATGGAAGCGAAGTCGTACCGCTGCAGAAAGCTGCTGAAAATCAGATATGCGCAGCAGAAGCATGGTTCCACAGGCGTGTGCCCACATCACAGCGGGGGACAGACTAAAGAACCAGCCTACGTGGGCCAGAGGACCTGGAGGCCCAGCGTCAATTACTGCTAGAGGTCAGCACAAGACACTGGAAATCTGTTTGGCTCGTAAACAGTCATAAGAATGGACATAGACTAGACTAGACGTGAATTGCTCTGCTTGTGAGAATATAGCATGTTTGAATTTAATTCAATTCAATTCAATTCAGTTGATGACATCAGTCCTGCAGAAGAGAGATGCGGCAAATAGAGAGCTAGGAAGGCCATCAACATCCTTTTTATATTTTTCTATTTTCTAGTCAGCAACATCCTGTAGGGACAACGTCTCTGACGCCAGCAAACTGAGGCTGGAAAACACACACACACACACACACACACACACACACACACACACACACACACACACACACACACACACACACACACATTTATTTTATTTATTTTTTTTTTTCTCTTTTGGTTGTTGTTATAGTAGTTGCTTGTATTATTTATAGGCATAGTTTATTTTAAAGTTGTTGAAATCATGTTAGCAAATTGATGTTGGTGAAATGTTTGTTGTTGTTGTTTTATTTGTTTGTTTGCTTTTTCCCCTTTTCTTTCTTTTGTTGGCTTTATTGTTTGCTAGGGATTTTCTGCTTTGTTTTTTGTTGGCTTTGTTTTGTTTTGGATTTGATTTTTGCTATTGTTTTGATTTTTTCTTTTCTTTTCTTTAGATAGATGGCTTGATGGAAAAAAGCAGATTGCTGCTTACTCAATGTACCATCTGGAAATAAAAATTTGATTGATTGATTGATTGATTGATTGACACACACAGATATATATATATATATATATATATATATATATATATATATATATATATATATATATATATATATATATATATATATATATATATATATATATGAATGAGAGCAGAGACGGTGTTTCCTGGTGGTCCTTCATGACAAGGAGTGGAGCTCTTACGTTGTTCACGTTGATGCCGACAGTGGACAGATAAGGGAAATGAAACTCGGTTAAACAACGTATAAAGTTTTCTGTCGGTACAGGACAGGAGTAGCCGTTGTATTGGTCACTGACGGCTCACCTGACTAGTTGCAGTGTACTATGTACTGCAGGGGGAAAGGTGTCAGTAACGCTCAAGTCACCGTCAGTATTGTCCTCATGAAATAGCCGCTATGGGGGTGTGCAAAGCAAAGGGTCCATGCCATGGTTTTCCCATCTCGTTCATAATTGTCAGATTCTCTGGGGATGAAAACGTCTTCTCCAACACGCACATGTTATTTTGAGAACCTGAGCCCGGGGTTTAGCATTCAGAATGGATTGCCAGAAATGGGAAAGGCTAGTTGGAATGGCGTGATTGGTTTAGTTAGTTTTGCACGGATGTACACATGCCGACTTCTTTCTCTTTCGCTCTTTCCTTTCAAGTGAATCGATCCCTTCATTACTTGGCCATCCATTTTTCAATGTTTCTTTTTTTTCCTTTTCTGTGTTTTTTCTCTTTGTGTGTTTTTCTTTGTGATTATTTCTTTGTTTCTTCCGTTTTCCATTCTTCTTGTCTTTCTTTCTCTCTCTCTGTGTCTCTGTCTCTGTCTCTCTGTCTCTGTCTCTGTCTCTCTCTGCTCCTCTGTCTCTCTCTGTCTTCTGTCTGTCTGTCTGTCTGTCTGTCTGTCTGTCTGTCTCGTCTTCGTCTCTCTTCTCTCTCTCTCTCTCTCTCTCTCTCCTCTCTCTCTCTCTCTCTCTCTCTCTCTCTCTCTCTCTCTCTCTCTCTCTCTCTCTCTCTCTCTCTTGTCAGTGAATATCGTTTTTCGTTTTTGTCTTCGGGTACAAAGGGTGGACTAGTGCTCTCTGATGATATCTCAGTCTCTTATGAAGTTGTGAAGTTGTATTTCAGTCTCTTATGAAGAAGAGGCCGCCAAAAGAAATCATGGGTTGACAACATCAAAGACTGGACTGCCCAACCCCTGCAACACCTCCTACTAGCCACACAGGATCGTGAAGCATGGAAAAAGATCTCCGTTGCGTCTTCTCTCATGTCCCCCCTACGTCCTTTGGGACATGGGACTGAGTGAGTGAGTGAGTGATGAAGTTGTATCGCGTTTGTCTGTGGGTGGTCTCTGCCCAGAAATGCACAATGATGTGTGGAGTTCTGTCAGATTTTTGTCAATGTCTCGGGTACCTCCAGTGTGGCAGGACAGTGCAGATAGCTCACCTGGCCTCGCTTCACTGCTAAACATGTACCAGTCTTTAATGTGTGTTCCACATGGTCTGCTTACCTTACCACATGAGACTTGAGTTTATTGTTTCATCCAAAGCATTTAGGGATGTAGTCAGAAGCATTGTTATCGGTGACATCCTCTAGACGGAGAGACTGAACAACAGGGCCCTAGAGCTTGCACGATCACACACACACACACGCACGCACGCACGCACGCAACGCACGCACACACACACACACACACACACTCACACACACACCACACACACTCACACACACACACACACACACTCACACACACACACACACACACACACACACACACACACACACACACACACACACACACACTGACATAAACATGTTCTATGGCCAGATTTGGGTGGGAGGTGGGGGTGTGCCTGTTCCTGGGCTAGAGCTCCAAGCTTCAATGGTGAGATTTTATGGGTTTGGGTTTCAGTGAAAGGGATTTGCAGCACGGGAGGCAAGGAAAATAATGGAAGCTGTCAAAACGAAAAGCACCAAAAGACAAGCTATAAAAAACAAACGTACCGAGTCCTGTTTCTGCAAAAACAAAAAGCACAAAAACAAAGGCGATACAAAACGAACGTACCCAGACGTGTTTCTGTGAAAGAACATATCGACAGACACACTTGACGAAAGGAAAGGAAAGAAGAAGAGACCGCTGTACAGAGAGAAAGATAACAGACGAAAAAGGGGAAAAGTGAACGGAAATAAAACATCTGTTGGTGAGAAAATATCGACATTTTGTCAGAAATTTCACCCACCATTTATATTTCACCGCACCTCTGACAATATGGAAACTCTCTCTCTCTCTCTCTCTCTCTCTCTCTCTCTCTCTCTCCTCTCTCTCTCTCTCTCTCTCTCTCCTTCTCTCTCTCTCTCTCTCTCTCTCTCTCTCTCTCCAACATGTTCAGGATTGAAAGCAAAAACAAAAGAGCACTCAATGCAGCGTTCCAGACAGCACACAACGCCCCCTGTGTGCCGCAGAGAAAGTGGCATCCTTTTACAGTGTTCTCTGGCCACAGTGACAAGTACAACCAAAGCACACAGGATCACTGTGTACCAGAGAACAACGTCAACACTTCCAGTCTGTCTGTCTGTCTGTCTGTCTCTGTCTGTCTGTCTGTCTCTGTCTGTCTGTCTGTCTGTCTGTCTCTGTCTCTGTCTCTGTCTCTCTCTCTCCTCTCTCTCTCTCTCTCTCCTCTCTCTCTCTCTCTCTCTCTCTCTCTCTCTCTCTCTCTCTCTCTCCCCCCTCCCTCCCTCCCTCTCCCTCCCTTGCTCGCTGTCTGCCAGACGAGAAATACAACGCACGAAAAAGTTTACATTTCTGTGAAGTATTGAAGGTACAAATTTGCCCATCTAACAAATCCCTTTAACCCAACATAGAAAAAAAGGGTGCGAAAGAAAGAAAAAATATTGATACCGACTCCCAGTGTGTGTAGAAAAGAGATGAGATGGACGATGTTTTCCTTCGTCTTTTTTTTTCTCCCGCTCTGTAAAAGTATATGACAATAAACGTCTATGATCAGTCACATGTTAGAAGTGGTGTGTGTATGTGTGTGTGTGTGTGTGTGGTGTGTGTGTGTGTGTGTGTGTGTGTGTGTGTGTGTGTGTGTGTGTGTGTGTGTGTGTGTTCTTTAAGGAATTTTGTTCACTGTACTTATTTAAGATATAGGACGGAGGTTACAGTTAGAAGAAACAGAGAAGGAGGGGCATATATAAGTATATGTATGTATATATATATATATATATATATATATATATATATATATATATATATATATATACATATATATATATATATATAATATATAATACATATATACAAATACTCACACACACATATACATACAGGTAAAATCTAAAAGAGACTGAGAAACAATTACATGATGGCTATAAAAGGGTTGGGCAGAAAAAAAGTAATATTTATTATAGAGAATCTAACCAATATCAATGGCATTATGGAATATGACAATAATTTGTAGTGTGAACAGTCTAACCAGCATTAAAGACACGAAGACAGTAATCCTTTAGTGTTAACAGTCTAACCAGTTTTGGAGAAATGAACGCAAAGGTCTGTTTACAAGCGATTCTTGAATGTCAAGTGAAATAGAAGAAAGATATCTGAAGCTGTAGAAGAACCATATCTGAAGCTGTAGAAGAACCATATCTGAAGCTGTAGAAAAACCATATCTGAAGCTGTAGAAGAACGATATCTGAAGCTGTAGAAGAACGATATCTGAAGCTATAGAAGAACGATATCTGAAGCTGTAGAAGAACCATATCTGAAGCTGTAGAAGAACCATATCTGAAGAACCATATCTGAAGCTGTAGAAAAACCATATCTGAAGCTATAGAAGAACGATATCTGAAGCTATAGAAGAACCATATCTGAAGCTGTGAAGAACCACATCTGAAGCTATAGAAGAACCATATCTGAAGCTGTAGAAGAACCATATCTGAAGCTGTGAAGAACCATATCTGAAGCTATAGAAGAACCATATCTGAAGCTGTGAAGAACCACATCTGAAGCTGTGAAGAACCACATCTGAAGCTATAGAAGAACCATATCTGAAGCTGTGAAGAACCACATCTGAAGCTATAGAAGAACCATATCTGAAGCTGTAGAAGAACCATATCTGAAGCTGTAGAAGAACCATATCTGAAGCTGTGAAGAACCATATCTGAAGCTGTGAAGAACCATATCTGAAGCTGTAGAAGAACCATATCTGAAGCTGTAGAAGAACCACATCTGAAGCTGTGAAGAACCACATCTGAAGCTGTAGAAAAACCATATCTGAAGCTATAGAAGAACCATATCTGAAGCTATAGAAGAACCATATCTGAAGCTATAGAAGAACGATATCTGAAGCTATAGAAGAACCATATCTGAAGCTATAGAAGAACCATATCTGAAGCTATAGAAGAACCATATCTGAAGCTATAGAAGAACCATATCTGAAGCTATAGAAGAACGATATCTGAAGCTATAGAAGAACCATATCTGAAGCTATAGAAGAACCATATCTGAAGCTATAGAAGAACCATATCTGAAGCTATAGAAGAACCATATCTGAAGCTGTGAAGAACCATATCTGAAGCTGTGAAGAACCATATCTGAAGCTGTTTCTGTGAAACATAACGGTCTTCTGACAAACTGCTGTCCAGGACAGTCAGACCAAAGCCACGAGACCTGTTTATTGTATTGTATTGTATTGTATTGTATTGTATTGTGTTGAGTTGTATTGCATTGCATGTTATTTATTGTGTTGTGTTGTATTTATTTATTGTGTTGTATTTATTGTATCGTATACCACTTTAAGTCCTTGGCAATAGGCACTGCCATCAGCAGTGACCCCAAACTTAGTGCCCTCTGCAGAAACACTACACTGGGTGTTTGCACTGAATGTTGCCTTCAGTGTCTCAAGTTATCATTAGAAACAAAGCTGGATGTTTTATGGATTAACGATCAATCTAAAAACAAATGTGATATCCAGACAAGTGATATGGAATTTACAGCTTGCATACCGTCGATTAAGCATTTTGTTAAAAGAGCGAACGTGTCTGAATGATACTTGATAGCGGATCAGCAAGTACTACGAAACTGTTGAATAGTATTCTCCGTGAGAGGAAAGTCACAACAATGTATCTGGAATATATGATTCCTAGCATTAAGCAAACAAAATGTCATGTAAATAGAGCAAAGAAGTTGGGGTTTTTTTTTCATTTTCTTGAATTAGGAAACTGTGCAGCGTTCCGCCATGGGGACTTCTATAATGGATGAATCGTTTTTTTCTCTCTCCGTCTTGTTTGTTTAGAATAACAATAATAACACATTGTTGTGTTAGAAATGACAGTATACTGCGGTATGACTTAAAAATTAAGCAAGTATTTTTTTAAAAGTTGCTTTCAAAGTCGTCTTCCAGTCCAACCTAGTCCATTCCTAATTGTTGTTTGTAGCCACCAGATACCATAGTTATCAGGGCTGTTAACTGAAGTAGTCGTAGGAAGTTGATTGCAAACTGTACTTTGAATTGATGGATTATATTTAGAAGTTGATTGCAAACTGTACTTTGAATTGATGGATTATATTTAGAAGTTGATTGCAAACTGTACTTTGAATTGATGGATTATATTTAGAGGTTCATGCTCATGTCTCTTAGTTCCCCTAAAGTACAAGCAGTCTTGTCACAGCCAAAGTTTTAATAAAAACATACAACTCGGAATGTTTGTTTGCCTTCATAAAGCAGAACTTGTTCTGTGTTGTTTTCTCTGCCTTCCTTTACCAGGCTGGCTGTGCTGCAGTGTCTGGTCTCCTCCTGTGTCTGTCTGTAGCTCTGCAGGCCTGCCCCCTCGCCTCAGCTGACACAGTCCAGCTTCAGAGCAAATTATAAACAAGAGGTTAGAGCACCCCCACCCCCTCCAGTTTCTGGAATATCGTTAGTAATCAAGTTCTCAAGTTTTGAGCAATTGGGCGTCTTTCACTTAACATATACAACCGTTTAGCTGAGAAATATTACAATGTAAACTGAACATTGTTACTCCACGACCACACATGGGCAAGCAAACTGAGACACACATACGCTCTCTCTCTCTCTCTCTCTCTCTCTCTCTCTCTCTCTCTCTCTCTCTCTCTCTCTCTCTCTCTCTCTCTCTCTCTCTCTCTCTCTCTGGGAAATAGAAAACCTGTTTTCTTGTGTTCAATAGAAAAGAGAAGACAACGCATGGGCAAAAGTACTTAGAAGTTGTTTTTTTCCCCTTCCTGTCGAAAGTTGGACAGAACTCAGTGCCAATGGATCCACTTGAAATGATCGATATGGTGTCTTTGGCTGAGGAAAAGAGATATGGCGTCTTTGGCTGAGGAAAAGAGATATGGCGTCTTTGGCTGAGGAAAAGAGATGTGGCGTCTTTGGCTGAGGAAAAGAGATGTGGCGACTTTGGCTGAGGAAAGAGATATGGCGTCTTTGGCTGAGGAAAAGAGATATGAAAGAGATGTGGCGTCTTTGGCTGAGGAAAAGAGATGTGGCGTCTTTGGCTGAGGAAAAGAGATGTGGCGACTTTGGCTTAGGAAAAGAGATATGAAAGAGATATGACGTCTTTGGCTGAGGAAAAGAGATGTGGCGACTTTGGCTGAGGAAAAGAGATATGAAGAGATATGACGTCTTTGGCTGAGGAAAAGAGATGTGGCGACTTTGGCTGAGGAAAAGAGCCCTGCTTGTTTTGTTCTCTGCCACTGCTGCTGGCTTGGCACCATGAAAAGAGCAACTGCTCACTCAAAACAGAGAATCCCTGCGCTCTTTCGAGGGGGGGGGGGGGTTACTGTCTGTCAATTTTTTTTAAGTGTTAGATACCCCAGTTTACACACGAAAAACACACCCCAAAAGTGAATCTCTTATCCAAAGCTACGAGGTCAAAGCAATCACGATTATGAAAGAAAATGATCAAGAAACTTATGAAATGGTATTTGCTTCATTTCATGATTTTTTTTCCTAGATGAAAGTTTCTACTCTTCCACGGAAAAAATGCTGGGGTTATTGTGTTTGACATCCTTGAAAAAGGACTAATAATGTTTTGTTTTGTTCCTTGGAAAGAAGGTAACGCCCTATGACTTTTTTTGGGGCCTGTTTGCTTAACCAAAAGGAAATAATAATTTTGGTGAACATTTTCTTCTCCGATGTGATTGTTGCTCTTTCTATTTCTGTTTGATGATGAGTGAATGTGTTAAAAGAAATTTATATGAACTCAGTCTCAGAGTATAATGATTCCATAATTTGTGGCTTTTGGCTTTTGTGTCTTCCATTGTCGTGTGGCAAACGATGGATGAGGTCACATCCACGGGTGTCATCAGACATTTTTCTTCCAGCCGCATTGTCATATTATCAGGGCTGGTGTGGGTGTTTCTTATCAAAAGCTGTACACTAGCCAGGCCAACGTTGTCCTGTTTGTGCCCCTGTACAGTGCGACAAAGAAGACAGACAGACAGACAGACAGACAGAGGGAGACAGACACAAAGAGACAGACAGACAGGCAAACACAGAAAGAGACAGAGGGAGACAGACAGACAGAGAGAGAGGGGGAGAGAGCTAGAGGGGGAGAGGGGGGCTACAAAGATGTCTTTTAGAAGAACTTCTCCTGGAAAGGAAGAACTGAGAGACAGAGACACAGTGATAGGGAGGGAGAGAACACCTAGCTCTTTTACTGTAGTGATGGGGAGGGAGGGTACACCTTTTACTGTAGTGATGGGGAGGGAGAGTACACCTTTTACTGTAGTGATGGGGAGGGAGGGTACACCTTTTACTGTAGTGATGGGGAGGGAGGGTACACCTTTTACTGTAGTGATGGGGAGGGAGAGTGCACCTTTTACTGTAGTGATGGGGAGGGAGGGTACACCTTTTACTGTAGTGATGGGGAGGGAGAGTACACCTTTTACTGTAGTGATGGGGAGGGAGGGTACACCTTTTACTGTAGTGATGGGGAGGAGAGTACACCTTTTACTGTAGTGATGGGGAGGGAGGGTACACCTTTTACTGTAGTGATGGGGAGGGAGAGTACACCTTTTACTGTAGTGATGGGGAGGGAGGGTACACCTTTTACTGTAGTGATGGGGAGGGAGGGTACACCTTTTACTGTAGTGATGGGGAGGGAGAGTGCACCTTTTACTGTAGTGATGGGGAGGGAGGGTACACCTTTTACTGTAGTGATGGGGAGGGAGAGTGCACCTTTTGCTGTAGTGATGGGGAGGGAGGGTACACCTTTTACTGTAGTGATGGGGAGGGAGGGTACACCTTTTGCTGTAGTGATGGGGAGGAGGGTACACCTTTTACTGTAGTGATGGGGAGGGAGGGTACACCTTTTACTGTAGTGATGGGGAGGGAGGGTACACCTTTTACTGTAGTGATGGGGAGGGAGGGTACACCTTTTACTGTAGTGATGGGGAGGGAGGGTACACCTTTTACTGTAGTGATGGGGAGGGAGGGTACACCTTTTACTGTAGTGATGGGGAGGGAGGGTACACCTTTTACTGTAGTGATGGGAGGGAGGGTACACCTTTTACTGTAGTGATGGGAGGGAGGGTACACCTTTTACTGTAGTGATGGGGAGGGAGGGTACACCTTTTACTGTAGTGATGGGGAGGGAGGGTACACCTTTTACTGTAGTGATGGGGAGGGAGGGTACACCTTTTGCTGTAGTGATGGGGAGGGAGAGTACACCTTTTACTGTAGTGATGGGGAGGGAGGGTACACCTTTTACTGTAGTGATGGGGAGGGAGGGTACACCTTTTGCTGTAGTGATGGGGAGGGAGGGTACACCTTTTACTGTAGTGATGGGGAGGGAGGGTACACCTTTTACTGTAGTGATGGGGAGGGAGGGTACACCTTTTACTGTAGTGATGGGGAGGGAGGGTACACCTTTTGCTGTTTCACCTTGGTGGGAAAGATTGGGGGGAGGGGAGAAGAAACATGGAGTGGCAGAAAAAAAGGCGTGCATGCCATTTGAAGATTAGGTTTCTTGTCAAAGGAAAAGAGCAGTGTTGTCAGCGCGCCTTAAATTCTTCTCTTTCTGCCTATTACAAGTTTGGACAGAACCCAGAGCAGTTCAGACCCACATGATGGACTATCGACAGCACCCATCGACAGGAAGACGTCTTTTACTGAAGGAAGTAGAGGGCGGACCCAGTTCCTCCACCAGCTGCTTCCTGGAAGGGTTTTTTTTTTCTTCCCAACAAGGAAAATGATTGTCATTTACCTGACTAGTCGTGCGCGATGCATTTATGAGTGCGCAAAGACCCGCAGATCCACTCGTGTAAACGCGAGTGTACGTAATGAATGCTCCGTCTCTCTGTCTGTCTGTCTCTGTCTCTCTGTCTGTCTCTCTCTCTCCAATCCCCTGATTGGTTCTTGTTCACAGCCTCTTTCTTTTCTTCCATTCTTTTGTATGCAACGCCTCGTGTTGTGCTGGGGAGGGACGATGAGTTTTAAAATGTGACGAGGTGACAGCCCCGATATCGCCTGTGTGGTCGGCGGGGCTATTAGCAACATGATTGAATTGGATTGGATTGGGGAGGGGCGAGGGGCGGAGGGCATTAGAAGTGAGACCACCCACCTTCACCTACTTGCTCCATGACCTATCTGCATGGTATTAGACTCACTAAGGATATTTCACAGCTGATTTCACCTAACGAAGATGTGCACTTTTCTTCCACTCCTCACGTTATGATTTAGCATTGACAGTCACGGCAGATGCCGCAGTGCATGTATTAGTTTACAGGCTACTTGCCTGAGGGAAAGCACATTTCTGTAATATATAACATCCCTTTTTTTGAAGGGAGTAACTTTTTTTCTCATGTGGTGGCGTGTATTAGTTTACCAATTATAATGGGTGTTTTTTTCGTCCGGATTCTGTGATTGATTGTTTTGTTATTGTGTGTGTCTGTGTCTCTGTGTGTTTTAGTCTGCCTTTGATGTTGGCTTATTTTCTCTCAGAATTCTGACAGCAATGATTTTGTTAGTGACGAGTATTTTGTTTTTGCACTGGTTTATTGCGTGTTGCTTACAATTATGGGTTCTCGGTGTATTGTCTGTCAGAAAGAACCAGTACTCAGCAGACCGCTGTCCTGTGGAGGGTGCAGAAGTCCAGCTTGGGATAAGATTCAAACCAAGGACGAACCACTTTTTGTACAGCTGAGGTGGTTTATAGTGAGAAACAGACAGACACAGAGACAGACATACACACAGAGGGATAGTGGTTGATAATGAGAGGAGAGAGAGAGATATAATGATGATGATTGAGAGAGAGAGAGAGAGAGAGAGAGAGAGAGAGAGAGAGAGAGAGAGAGAGAGAGAGAGAGAGAGAGATGCTGAAAAGAGGAAGTAACGTCTTGTGTTACGTTAGCGTAGTTGCAGGATGTCATCAGCAGCTGACGTGCTGTAGGCTTACTGAAGGTCAGACCCTTGGACACTTAGCTCACATGTAGGTCAGCCCTTTTCGTGTGTGTGTGTGTGTGTGTGTGTGTGTGTGTGTGTGTGTGTGTGTGTGTGTCCATCACTTGAGAGGGGGCCAGCTGTTGATCAATGCTGTGCGTTGTGCTTTGGAAAGTAGAGCAGAGAGAAAAGAGGAGTTAGTGAAAGGGTAAGCAGGGACGGAAAGGGAACTGTAAGGAGGAATTGGAGGGGAGGGGGTCTCCTTTCCCCAGGGGAGTGTTGTGTGTCATCAGTGTGCCATCTGGTTCTCTGACCTCCTTCAGTAGTGCACCCACCTTTCTACCTTCCCTCCCACCTCTCCCATTCCTCCTGTGGTCAGCTACACAACCTAGTATGTGTCTTATTTTCAAGAAACACACACGCACACACATACAAACATACAAACATACAAGCATACAAGCATACATCAACATACATACATACATACATACATACATACATACATACATACATACATACATACATACATATATACACACACTCTCACAGTCACACACACATGCATACATACACACACGCACGGGCGCACGCACGCACGCACACGCACACACACACACACACACACACACACACACACACACACCACACACACACACACACACACACACACACAGCTGCACGTGCAGTCTTGTGTGAGAAAGTATACATCAAGTAAACCAGACTTGCCTACCTACCTCATTGTGTTCGCGTTTTACAGTTTCTAAATCAATATACAAGGACCGGGTGTTAATGGGGGCGGTTGTGGAGGATTGGGGGGGGGGGTGCTTTTCTTGTCAACCAAAGACAGTAGTATAACCGTGTTTTTTGTTTGTTTGTTTAAGCAAGTAGATGGGGTTTGTGTCATACAGTGTCTGTTGTTGAGCCATAGAGACCGGAGTAAGACATTAACAACATAAAAACAAACCCAGTCCAGTGCCGTGAGCAATGTAGTAGTG
>CM060319.1:827167-854667 GCA_030674155.1 Stramonita haemastoma | reverse complement strand
TTAAACACGTTACAATTTTCCAGAAGATTTCTCTAGATAATCCTCACTATAACATTAAACACGTTACAATTTTCCAGAAGATTTCTCTAGATAATCCTCACTATAACATTAAACACGTTACAAGTTTCCAGAAGATTTCTCTAGATAATCCTCACTATAATAACATGAAACTACATTACAAATTTCCAGATTTCTCTAGATAGTCGTCACTATAATAACATCAAACACATAACAAATTTCCAGAAGATTTCTCTGGACAGTCCTCTATATTCTTGCTGAAGTGGTAGGATTCAGATTCGTTTTAAACCTGTTGTGTAAATATCCCACACTTTGTTTCTTACTCAACTGGACAAAGTCACACTTTGCATTAAACCTCTAGTGTACACGTAGACTCATTTCAAAAAGCAAAATGTATTCGTGTTTAGGTTTAGTTATCTGACTGTACTGTCTTTGTGTTTGTATGCCACTGTGGGTCTTTGATTAACTTTGTGAGCGTTTTCTGAGTGTTCATCTTGTACTAAAACCCAGCTTATCAGAACTGTTGAAGGTGCGGTGTACTAAGTCAAGTAGAAGGATCTGTATTGAAAACTGTCAAGCTTCCTTCAAGGCAAGACTTGTCGGTGGAAATGTTTCATCCGAGGCAGTTTTATCACACATGAATCATCAAGTTTGCTTGTCAAATTAACAAACACGGATCACTTTTTACTCTATTTGTTGTTTCGGATAACTGTTTTTTCACCCCTTTTTGTTACATTTGATCTTGACCGGTATTTTCAGGATCTTTATGTAAAAGAGAAGGGGAAATCAAGACTCTGAAAGTGTGTGTGTGTGTGTGCGTGCGTGCGTACGTGCGTGCGTGCATGCGTGTGTGCGTGCGTGTGTGTGTGTGTGTGCTTGTGCACATGTTTGCGTAAACAGTTTGATTTCATTGGCTGTATTCCACGCTTTTTTATGAGCTGTGGAGAACTTGAGTGCCTAGGGAAGCCCGAGTAAAACGTGTACAGAGGGCAAGAGGGAGTTGGCGGTGTGAAGGTGGCGGGCTGGGGAAATCAGGGTATGGCAGGGCTGCTGCTTGGGCTGTCTCCATAATGTAGTGCTTTGTTTGGGACACACACAAAAAACCTAGTGTAAACAAAGTTATAAAAAAAGAAAAAAAAGAGGACTAGTGGCAGAGAGAATAGCTGAACACTGCAGGTACAACAGTGGACTGCAAAGAAGCGTTCATCTTTATAATGTGTTTCAGTGCTGTTTTTACACTGCAGTACAGCAATGAACTACAAATAAGCGTTCAGCTTCATGATGTGTTGCATTGCTGTTTTTCACAATAGAAGGTACATCAATGAACTACAAATAAGCTGTTCAGCCTCATAATGAGTTTCAGTGCTGTTTTTCCACTGCAAGATACAGCAATGAACTACAAATAAGCGTTCAGCCTCATAATGTGTTTCAGTGCTGTTTTTCCACTGCGAGATACATCAATGAACTAAAAATAAGCGTTCAGCCTCATAATGAGTTTCAGTGCTGTTTTTAACACTGCAAGGTACATCAATGAACTACAAATAAGCGTTCAGCTTCATGATGTGTTTCAGTGCTGTTTTTCACAATAGAAGGTACATCAATGAACTACAAATAAGCTGTTCAGCCTCATAATGAGTTTCAGTGCTGTTTTTCCACTGCAAGATACAGCAATGAACTACAAATAAGCTGTTCAGCCTCATAATGAGTTTCAGTGCTGTTTTTCCACTGCGAGATACATCAATGAACTAAAAATAAGCGTTCAGCCTCATAATGAGTTTCAGTGCTGTTTTTAACACTGCAAGGTACACCAATGAACTACAAATAAGCGTTCAACCTCATAATGTGTTTCAGTGCTGTTTTTAACACTGCAAGGTACACCAATGAACTACAAATAAGCGTTCAGCCTCATAATGTGTTTCAGTGCTGTTTTTAACACTGCAAGGTACATCAATGAACTACAAATAAGCGTTCAGCCTCATAATGTGTTTCAGTGCTGTTTTTAACACTCCTGGTTGGAGTATAGTAGTTGATTCAGATTCTGCCTGTAGCTGTGTCTGTGACAGCATGCTGCTTTGAAGTGCTGCAGAAACAGTCCTTCAGGGACACTGCCCGTGTGTGGCTGTTCTGAACCACAATCACGGAGGGGGGAGGGGGGGTACAATACTGCAAGAGTGTCCCTCCACCCAGTCCCACTGCCTGCCCTTCTTTTGAAGAGGAGGGTAGTTGTGAATTGATTAGGAAGGGGAGGTTGTTGGGGGGGGGGGGGGGGTATCAATAAAAATAGCCAATTATCTTGTAAAAAGCACAGCAGCCTTAGCAGCTTATTGCTGTGTGATGTCTTTCACTGGCGGCACAGGAAATTCAATTAACACATGGACAACATGTGCGTGCGTGCACGCACACAATGTCACAGTTTGTTAAAAGATTCAAATGAAATCAAATACACACACGCATACACGCGCGCGCACTCGTATACATGCATGTGCAGAAGAGAGAGAGAGAGAGAGAAGAGAGAGAGAGAGAGAGAGAGAGAGAGAGAGAGAGAGAGAGAGAGAGAGAGAGAGAGAGAAAGTCTATTTCATCCCCCAAAAAGTCTATTTCACCACACAAAAAAAAAACGATTGTGATTTTTTATTCGGATTTGATTATCCTGTTCTTTATTAATACTGACTCAATGCTACGTTTGGCATTACATTTACCGACATCAACAAAGAGAAAAACATCAACGATATAGCAGCTTCACTCAGGGCATATAGCCTACCTCTGCTCATTTCTGTTTTAGCAACTTCACTCAGGACATATACTTATAGTCATTAAAAAAATGCCTTTAGACTTATTGTAGCAACTTCACTCAGGACATATACTTAAAGTCATTTAAAAAAAATTGCCTTTAGACTTATTGTAGCAACTTCACTCAAGACATATACTTATAGTCATTAAAAAAAATTGCCTTTAGACTTATTGTAGCAACTTCACTCAGGACATATACGTATAGTCATTAAAAAAAATGCCTTTAGACTTATTGTAGCAACTTCACTCAGGACATATACTTATAGTCATTTTTTTAAAAATTGCCTTTAGACTTATTGTAGCAACTTCACTCAGGACATATACTTATAGTCATTAAAAAAAATTGCCTTTAGACTTATTGTAGCAACTTCACTCAGGACATATACTTATAGTCATTTTAAAAAAATTGCCTTTAGACTTATTGTAGCAACTTCACTCAGCTTAGGGTATATTCCTATGATCATTAAAAAAAATTGCCTTTAGACTTGATATCAACTTCACTCGTGACATGTACTTTTGATCGGTCATTTAAAAAATTGCCTTTAGACTTAACAGAGAGATCTGTAGCCTAATAGGAAATAAAGATTTAAGTGCAATCTGTACAGTTGTTAAAGCATTTTTGTCAGTATATACTCTTAAAACCCTCACAATTATAAAACCGAAGGATGACTTGTTAATCTTTCCCCCAAATTCCACTGTCTATAGCTGTTCTTTTTTGTCAAATCCCACTGTGTGCGGAGTGTTCCAGTCTCTTAACTCTGAGTGACATCTGTGTAAACACGACTCGTGAGATGACTCGTTTTGTTCATTGCTGGAGGCTTGATGTGGACAGACATTAGCTTGTGCAGGGTTCCTCCTCACTGCAATGTCTCCGGAAACAAGGTATCAGACACACCGGCTGAGTGTGCAGCTTAGAATACAAATCCTAAACGGTGAACATCCATCCCCAGTGAAAGAAGTTAATCGTTAATGACATTCAACATCCTGGGCACGATTGCTGAAGAATGATAATAATAAATGTTTTATACATGGTAAAAAGAACTGGGTCTGTTATAGACACCACAAGACAGAAGTCATGAAATCACCCCAGCTATTATTCCAGAGCAATTTCCTGTATTGTTTCCTGTCTTCGGCTTCATTGTCTCGAAAGCAAAATGTTGCAAGAATGAGAAGTGCATTTGTCGAGAGGAAAAATTTAAAAAACCTCTTGTTTGTTTAAGTTGTAGTTTATTCAGCTGCTCGCAAATGCTCTCATTCCTACCTTAATGTTTTAGAGACTTCAATTTATTCTGAAGAGGCTTTTCGGGAATTAATTTCAAATCATTTTCTTTTACTTGAAATTGCTGAAGCCCTTAAACAGTCCCATGTCTTATTTTCTTGTGAAACGATCTTGTTGCTGTATGGAAGGTAATTAGTTTCTGTAGTGTTCCGTGTACTGTGCACCGACTACATCCAAGTTGGATATAGTTTTTATAGAACGAGTCTGTCTGTGTCTTCCTGCCTGCCTACCTGTCTTTTTGTCTGTCTGTCTGTCTGTCTGTCTGTCTGTCTGTCTGTCTGTCTGTCCGTCCGTCCGTCCGTCCGTCCGTCCGTCCCGTCTCTCTCTCTCTCTCTCTCTCTCTCTCTCCTCTCTCTCTCTCTCTCTCTCTCTCTCTCTCTCTCTCTCTCTCTCTCTCTCTCTCTCTCTCTCTCTCTCTCTCTCTCTCTCTCTCTCTTACCTGTCCCTGCCTTCAACATCCACCTGCCAAAGTGCTTAACGTTTGTAGGTGTGTGTGCGCGCGGGCGTGCTGCGTGCATGCGTGCGTGCGTGTGTGTGTATATTTGAATTTGTTAAAACTGTAAATTGTTGTTGACTGCGTGTTGTGTAGGTCGAATGAAAGCGCTTTGATTTGTTTTTTTACAAGAGATAGCGCTATACAAATCCCATGTATTATTATTATTATTATTATTATTTCTCTCTCTCTCTCTCTCTCTCTCTCCTCTCTCTCTCTCTCTCTCTCTCTCTCTCTCTCTCTCTCTCTCTCTCTCTCTCTCTCTCTCTCTCTCTCTCTCTCTCCTTTCGTGCCTTACTGGTCGATGGCATTAAGCTGATGCTCTATCAATTCCTGTAATTACCTTTGATGTCTCGTCCCCTCTCCACTTCCCAAAATTGACCCCTCATTTACCAGAGAAACCGAAATGGAGGGGGATTAGTGAAAGGGGGGAGGGGTAGAGTCCGACAGAGGGTGAGTTCAAAATAGTGTCATGATGACTAGGGTCATCTTTCATGTGGGTGGCGAGATTCTCTGATGTCTGCTACATTGCCAGTCTTCTTTTCTGGAGCTGGACTGTATGAAAGGCATGCCGTGTGCTGAACTTAACTCTCACTTTGAAGTACTGGTTTTCACTTTGAAGTACTGGTTTTCACTTGAAGTACTGGTTTTCACTTTGAAGTACTGGTTTTCTTTTAGAAGTACTGTTTTTCTTTTTGAAGTACTGGCTTTTACTTTGAAGTACTGGTTTCCACTTTGAAAACCAGAGTGAAGTGACTGTTTTCACTTTGAAGTAATTCCACTTTGAAGTAACTATTTTCCCTTTGAGGTACCGATTTTCATTTTGAAGTACTAATTTTCACTTTGAAGTACTGGTTTCTACTTTGAGGTACTAATTTTCACCTTTAAGTACTAATTTTCTCTTTACAGTACTGATTTTCATTTGAAGTGCTGGTTTTCATTTGAAGTGCTGGTTTTCACTTTGAAGTACTGATTTTACCTTTGAAGTACTGATTTTGACTTTGAAGTACTTATTTTCATTTCGAAGTACTGATTTTCACTTCGAAGTACTGATTTTCACTTTGAAGTACTTGTTTCCACTTTGGTGTATTGCTGGGTTTGATATGTAGTGACCTTGCTTTTACATTGAAAATAATACTGATTTTGGTTTGTAGTGTGTGGTGCATATGGGAAACTACCCCTGCCAACGTAACTGATCCCTCCCCCCCCCCCCCCCCGCCCCCCAGGGAACACAACCACATAGCACATGTGTGGTTTGCCTGCTCTTAATCACAGAGCAGATAAACTGATGTGCCCTTCCACTTTTTCCTTTGATCTCTTCTTTTAATTGCTGTGGGAATTGTCGCAAATCAGGGGCCAGACTATAATTATACACACACAATTCATATAAAAATTTTCAGGGAGTCTTTGGAATATTTAGGAGGATCATTCCATTTACTATGAGAAAATGTATGAAAAACAGTTGTGCGTGCGAGCGCACGCAAGAATGCACGTACGCAAGCACACACGCACACACTCGTGTGCATGTTCATATGTATGTATGTATGTATGTATATATAGGTGTGTGTATGTTTGTGATATATATATATATATATATATATATATATATATATATATATATATATATATATATATATATCAATTGACTGTGAGATTCATATAAAGATATAGACATGAGTGACACCGTCAAGAAAATAGTCGCAATTGTTTGGTTATGCTTCATTTGCAAGGCGATAACCATCATACACATAAGAACAGACAAGTTTGAAGGGAAAAACCCATTCAATGTACCAGTAGACAGACCAGGAGAGCTGTGTAGACAAACCATCATGGAATATTTGATATTGTGAAGCATCTGAATTGTTTGAGCATTCTTGGTGACCTCTGAATGCAGAGACAAATGTTGGCTGAAACTGATAAGGGCACACTGAGATAGGTTGGTATTGTAAACAGAAACACTCAGAGAAATCTGATGACGATAGAGAGATAAGTTGGTATTGTAAACAGAAACATACAGACAAATCTGATGACGATAATGAGATAGGCTGGTATTGTAAACAGAAACACACATACAGACAATTCTGATGACGATAATGAGATAGGCTGGTATTGTAAACAGAAACACACATACAGACAATTCTGATGACGATAATGAGATAGGCTGGTATTGTAAACAGAAACACACATACAGACAATTCTGATGACGATAGAGAGATAGGCTGGTATTGTAAACAGAAACACACAGACAATTCTGATGACGATAGAGAGATAGGCTGGTATTGTAAACAGAAACACACAGAGACAAATCTGATGACGATAGAGAGATAGGTTGGTATTGTAAACAGAAACACACATACAGACAATTCTGATGACGATAGTTCACCAAAGTAAGGTTGAAGGAAGGAAGGACAAAAAAGAGGCAGACCACCAACATCCTACATTGCCAACATCACTGAGATCAGGGAGGGGGGGCGGGCTACAGGAGATCGTAGAACTCCGCAGAGAGGGAGAAAAATGGCTAAGCCTGGTGGCATTTCTTGAAGCGCCTACCCACGACAGCAGCAGCAATGGAGACAACTGAACTGAACTAAAGTTAAGGGTGGGGGTGGAGGGGTGGAGGTCTGCAGACTGACTGCTGAGGCATCCATGTGGAGACAAAGTGCCAAACAAGGTCACCGGCTACAAGGTCACTGCTGCAGGGCAGCTAGGCCAGATCACGTGACTTTTGGTCCAGTCGTAGGACTGTTTTGATGACTTACTGGTTTTTAGTGACGAAAAGTGTTCAAACAGACGATGATCATCACCCCCAGATCTGATAGGGCAGTTACATGTTTTTGTATGATGTGGAAAGCATAAGTTAGATAATTTAACATCTGACCAGTGTAAGAGATACCAGACGATCAATCATCATAGATGGAGCACATGAAAGATATATCTCTTAATGGAGGTTATCTTGTTTCTCTTTCTAGGTGTGGTTTGTTAAAGTAAACAAAAAAGGCAGATTCTGCTTATGTTATAACTTCAGTGTCAACAAAGTCTTGATGGCAGAATGATCTTTTTGTAAGAACAGAAGATGGGGTGTGACAGCATCTAGAAATAAACTTGAAAAGAATGCATGTACTTTGTATGAATGGACTGCAGTTTACCTGATTAATAATTATGCATATATGTTTCAAAATCAAAGCAATTAAACAAAAAATAAATACCGCCAACAGAGGCAGAGGGAACTTCGTGAGTGAATTTTATGAAGGCAGTTGCTTTCTCCCATGTAACTGAACATTGGTGATTTAAAGTGGTCAGAATTCCTAACCCTCCTACCTTATTCTTAACATAGGGTGAGTGTGTTTGTATGTAAGGGGGGGGGGGTGTCCATTGCTATCGGTAGGGTCTCCGTATCCTCAAGCGTTGGCTCTGATAATGCAGTTATTTAAACAGAGACAACAATGATAGCGAAGTAGGGGGTGTCTACCGTCTGTTGGATTGAATTAGGTCTGAGTGTCTTTCCCGTATTGTCAATTGCTTAGCTCGCCGTGGGGCAGCCCTGAAGTCAGTTCTTGTGTCTATCTCAATTGCCCAGAAGGGGAAGAAGGAGAAGGTGTTTCATTTTGGGAACCCCCCCACCCCCCTTTGAAAATTCTGAATTGAACTAAAGTAGCTGAATGAAAAACATGAGTGCCTTTATCAGTTTGTATTGGAAATTTGCATGCATAAGGAAGTAAACCATTTCAGAGTCATTTTTGTTGCTGTTTTGTTCCTAGTGTTAGATAAATTGTGGGTTTTTTATTCTCTCTGTGTGTCTGTCTGTCTGTCTGTCTGTCTCTCTCTGTCTGTCTTTCTGTCTGTCTGTCTGTCTGTCTTGTCTGTCTGTCTGTCTGTCTCTCTCTCTCTCTCTCGTCTCTCTCTCTCATCTCTCTCCTCTCTCTCTCTCTCTCTCTCTCTCTCTCTCTCTCTTCTCTCTCTCTCTCTCTCTCTCTCTCTCTCTCTCCTCTCCTCTCTCTCTCTCTCTCTCTCTCTCTCTCTCTCTCCTCCTCTCTCGTTTCTTAATGAGTCCCTCTTTTTTTTTTTTCTTTTTTTTTTAGAACACTACTTTAATATTGTATCTGTCTATTTCTTACCTGTTGTTTGATACTTGGTAAGGTTTTTTTGCTCTTGGTAATTGTATCATTATAATTGTTCTTGTTTAGTTGAGGCTATCTTTTTATCTTGATGTTATCCCTGAAAAGGGCGGGGACTGGATGTAAAAAAGCACATGAGTGCTTATCTATTATCCTCGAATAAAAGAATTTTGCCTTGCCTTGCCTTGCCTTGCCTTGCCTTGCCTTGCCTTGCCTTGCCTTGCCTTGCCTTGTCTCTCTCTCTCTCTCTCTCTCTCTCTCTCTCTCTCTCTCTCTCTCTCTCTCTCTCTCTCTCTCTCTCCTCTCTCTCTCTCTCTCTCTCTCTCTCTGAAGAAAGAGTGAATCTATTGAGAGTAGTATATAATCTCAAGTATCAGGGCTTTGGTGACCTGAAACTGCCATGCCAAGCTGTCCTTTCTGCACAAGCTGTCCTTTTCGGCACAAGCTTTTTTTTCTGCACAAGCTGTCCTTTTTCTACAAGCTGTCTTTTTCTGCACAAGCTGTCCTTTTCTGCACAAGCTGTCTTTTTCTGCACAAGCTGTCCTTTTCTGCACAAGCTGTTTTTTCTGCACAAGCTGTCCTTTTTTCTACAAGCTGTCTTTTTCTGCACAAGCTGTCTCTAAAGTGGGGGTTCACATCGTGTCTTGTTTTTCTCCACGCTCACCAACGAGTTGTTTGGAGCTCAGAGACCTCAACTGTGGCAGTGTGCTTTCTGAGCTCAGAGACCTCAACTATGGCAGTGTGCTTTTTTCAGCCAGAGCAACACTTGCGAGCTCCGTCTCCTGTCTGCTGAATTCAATTAGCTGTCAGAATGTCCCTCTACCTGTCCAATCTCCCTTGTCTAGGAGAAAACGTGGAGGCAGCCCCATGTATTTGGAATGACTGGGAAGGCGAAGGTTTGTGCTTTGGGGAGATGTTTGTTTTTGTTTCTTTTTGTTTGCAGTTGTTTTGTTTGTTTCGTGGTTGTTTATTTCTATTTTTTTTTTGTTTTATATCGGACGGGGTAGGAGTGGGGTGGTTTAGTTTCCATTGGAGTTTTTTTTAAATGTATTTATGATGTCTGGTGTGGCGGTAGCTTGTGAAAGTGCAGAAATAGTTTAGATGTGTCTTTGTTGGGGTTTTGTGTTTGTAGTGTTTCTTTAGAAAGTAGTTTAGATGTCTCTTTGTTGGGGTTTTGTTTGTAGTGTTTCTTTAGAAATAGTTTAGATGTGTCTTTGTTGGGGTTTTGTTTGTAGTGTTTCTTTAGAAATAGTTTAGATGTGTCTTTGTTGGGTTTTGTTTTGTAGTGTTTCTTTAGAAATAGTTTAGATGTGTCTTTGTTGGGGTTTTGTTTGTAGTGTTTCTTTAGAAATAGTTTAGATGTGTCTTTGTTGGGGTTTTGTGTTTGTAGTGTTTCTTTAGAAATAGTTTAGATGTGTCTTTGTTGGGGTTTTGTTTGTAGTGTTTCTTTAGAAATAGTTTAGATGTGTCTTTGTTGGGGTTTTGTTTGTAGTGTTTCTTTAGAAATAGTTTAGATGTGTCTTTGTTGGGGTTTTTGTTTGTAGTGTTTCTTTAGAAATAGTTTAGATGTGTCTTTGTTGGGGTTTTTGTTTGTATGTGTTTTCTTTAGAAATAGTTTTAGATGTGTCTTTGTTGGGGTTTTGTGTTTGTAGTGTTTCTTTAGAAATAGTTTAGATGTGTCTTTGTTGGGGTTTTGTTTTGTAGTGTTTCTTTAGAAATAGTTTAGATGTGTCTTTGTTGGGGTTTTGTGTTTGTAGTGTTTCTTTAGAAATAGTTTAGATGTGTCTTTGTTGGGGTTTTGTGTTTGTAGTGTTTCTTTAGAAATAGTTTAGATGTGTCTTTGTTGGGTTTTGTGTTGTAGTGTTTCTTTAGAAATGTTTAGATGTGCTTTGTTGGGTTTTGTGTTTGTAGTGTTTCTTTAGAAATAGTTTAGATGTGTCTTTGTTGGGGTTTTGTGTGTTTTGTAGTGTTTTCTTTATAGAAATAGTTTAGATGTGTCTTTGTTGGGGTTTTGTTTGTAGTGTTTCTTTAGAAATAGTTTAGATGTGTCTTTGTTGGGGTTTTGTTTGTAGTGTTTCTTTAGAAATAGTTTAGATGTGTCTTTGTTGGGGTTTTGTGTTTGTAGTGTTTCTTTAGAAATAGTTTAGATGTGTCTTTGTTGGGGTTTTGTGTTTGTAGTGTTTTAGATGTGTCTTTGTTGGGGTGTTGTGTTTGTAGTGTTTTAGATGTGTCTTTGTTGGGGTTTTGGGTTTGTAGTGTTTTAGATGTGTCTTTGTTGGGGTGTTGTGTTTGTAGTGTTTAAGATGTGTCTTTGTTGGGGTTTTGTGTTTGTAGTTTTTCTTTAGAAATAGTTTAGATGTGTCTTTGTTGGGGTTTTGTTTGTAGTGTTTCTTTAGAAATAGTTTAGATGTGTCTTTGTTGGGGTTTTGTGTTTGTAGTTTTTCTTTAGAAATAGTTTAGATGTGTCTTTGTTGGGGTTTTGTGTTTGTAGTGTTTTAGATGTGTCTTTGTTGGGGTTTTGGGGTTTGTAGGTTTGCCTTCTCTCACCTGTACTCTTCAACCTCTTCCTCGAAAACATCATGACAGAGACACTGCAAAACCACCACACTTCCATCTCCATTGGTGGAAGACCCCTTTGCAACCTCAGATTTGCAGATGACATTGACCTCATGGGCAGCAGCAAACAAGAACTGCAAATCCTCACAGACAATTTAACAGATCGAGCGAGCGCATACGGCATGGAGGTCAGTACAGAGAAATCAAAGATCATGGTCAACAGCGCGAGTAATGACATCACGGAAATAAAGATGAATGGAGAAACACTAGAAGAGGTGAGCCAATTCAAATACTTAGGCTCCATCCTAACAAAAGATGGCACATCAAACAATGAAGTGAAAGCTCGCATTGCAAAAGCAACATCTGCTCTAGTCAGACTCGAGAAGATCATCAGAAGCAACAACATCAGCTTCTGCACCAAATACCACCTTTACAAATCCCTCGTGATATCTATCCTCCTATATGGCTGTGAATCATGGACTCTGACAGCAGAGTTAGAGAGGAGAATCCAAGCATTCGAGAACAAGTGCCACAGAAGACTCCTCAAAATATCATACAAAGAACACAAGACCAATAACTATGTGAAAGAAGAAATCAAAAAGCGTGTGGGCCCCCAAGAGCCTTTGCTCTCCACCATAAAGAGGAGAAAGCTGATGTGGTTTGGTCACACCACAAGACACAACACCCTAGCAAAAACCATCCTGCAAGGAACAGTCGAGGGCAAGAGAAGAAGAGGCCGCCAAAAGAAATCATGGGTTGACAACATCAAAGACTGGACTGCCCAACCCCTGCAACACCTCCTACTAGCCACACAGGATCGTGAAGCATGGAAAAAGATCTCTGTTGCGTCTTCTCTCATGTCCCCCCTACGTCCTTTGGGACATGGGACTGAGTGAGTGAGTGAGTGAGGTTTTTAGATGTGTCTTTGTTGGGGTTTTTGTTTGTAGTGTTTTAGATGTGTCTTTGTTGGGGTGTTGTGTTTGTAGTGTTTTAGATGTGTCTTTGTTGGGGTTTTTGTGTTTGTAGTGTTTTAGATGTGTCTTTGTTGGGGTTTTTGGGTTTGTAGGTTTTTAGATGTGTCTTTGTTGGGGGTTTTGTGTTTGTAGTTTTTCTTTCTTTTTTATACAGATGACTCAACTGTGTTTCGGATTGCGCAAGAAACAGAAACTAGTTTACTTTGGATTTGTTAAAATTCTGATTGAGGTGTGGTGTTCTGAATTGAAATGGAAGATTTTTGTTGAAATTTCACTGATAGGATTGCCTTGAAGGTTAGAGGCACGTTTTGTCACAGCACAGCTGAGGTCGGGTATGATGACACTGTAGCATGTAGACAACACTTTGAAAGAAAGACAGAACAGGCTTTTGTGAATGGAGGAGTTGTTTGAACGTCCTTGTGTGTATGTGCTGGAGAAGGGGGAGATGCAGGGAGTGCTTTGCTGTTGTAGTTGTTGTGCGTTCCCCAGCATAACACCCCAGAGTTCACCCAGAATGTGCACTCTTTACTCAATTCATCCATCCTTGGAATCACTGTGAGATTGTAAATATATAGTGGAGTGAGAAGTTTGCGTGTGTGACTGTTTTCAAGTACCTCGCCATAAAGGCAGCTATACTCTGATTTCGGATGATTTTGTTCTCCTATTAGCGAGAGTGCAGGTTGTGCTGGGAGCTTGTTATGGCTGAAGACAATCTCCACTTAACATTGTAAAGCATAGCACTACTCTATTGTAGGCCATGGCACTTACTGTCCGACTCTACCGTCTACCGTCCGACTCTGAGCACTGTCAGGGAAACAGGACTTTTGAAGCAGCAGCCATCACCTCGTTCCGTTCCAGACATCAACTCATGCTTGTTTGTCTTTTTCTTATTCAGCCCCAAACTCATGCATATATATATATATATATATATATATATATATATATATATATATATATATATATATATATATATATATATATCTTATGAAGACCCCACACTCAAGTGTACTCGTCATTCTCTTATCCAGACCCCACACTCATGCTTATTTGTCTTTATCCTATCAGGTTTTCTTCTCAGGAATAAGCTCCATTTCAGTCTGTCTACGTTTTTAACACCACGCGTATTGATCTCTCCCCGCCCCTCTCCTCCTCTTCAAAGCTTCATGTCCCTATCGGAAATGAGGGACTAAATGTAATCAAAGTGATTGATTCATTAATCTCCAAAACACTGGGGATCTCAAACAGCCAAGTTATCTCATTCTTTACAGACTACTGCCGGGATGAGTGTCGAGGCCACAGTGTTGTTAGGCCGTCACTGACAGAGCAGTGTCTGACCCTGTCAGCTGTCAGGCCACAGTGTTGTTAGGCCGTCACTGACAGAGCAGTGTCTCACCCTGTCAGCTGTCAGGCCACAGTGTTGTTAGGCCGTCACTGACAGAGCAGTGTCTGATCCTGTCAGCTGTCAGGCCACAGTGTTGTTAGGCCGTCACTGACAGAGCAGTGTCTGACCCTGTCAGCTGTCAGGCCACAGTGTTGTTAGGCCGTCACTGACAGAGCAGTGTCTGATCCTGTCAGCTGTCAGGCCACAGTGTTGTTAGGCCGTCACTGACAGAGCAGTGTCTGACCCTGTCAGCTGTCAGGCCACAGTGTTGTTAGGCCGTCACTGACAGAGCAGTGTCTGACCCTGTCAGCTGTCAGGCCACAGTGTTGTTAGGCCGTCACTGAGAGAGCAGTGTCTGACCCTGTCAGCTGTCAGGCCACAGTGTTGTTAGGCCGTCACTGACAGAGCAGTGTCTGACCCTGTCAGCTGTCAGGCCACAGTGTTGTTAGGCCGTCACTGACAGAGCAGTGTCTGACCCTGTCAGCTGTCAGGCCACAGTGTTGTTAGGCCGTCACTGACAGAGCAGTGTCTGACCCTGTCAGCTGTCAGGCCACAGTGTTGTTAGGCCGTCACTGACAGAGCAGTGTCTGACCATGTCAGCTGTCAGGCCACAGTGTTGTTAGGCCGTCACTGAGAGAGCAGTGTCTGACCCTGTCAGCTGTCAGGCCACAGTGTTGTTAGGCCGTCACTGACAGAGCAGTGTCTCACCCTGTCAGCTGTCAGGCCACAGTGTTGTTAGGCCGTCACTGACAGAGCAGTGTCTCACCCTGTCAGCTGTCAGGCCACAGTGTTGTTAGGCCGTCACTGACAGAGCAGTGTCTCACCCTGTCAGCTGTCAGGGCTGGTACAGCTTGTGGCGGGGTAAGGCAGACAGCGCGGTGTGCTCTGTGTGTCGCCAGTCTCTTGAAGTGAATTACTCGGCAGGATCAACCCTCGTCCTGTCAAACGTCATGACTTGGGGCGGACATGAGGGCGGCCCTGGGGGTGTTTTCAAATGTTGGGGTGTTCTCAAGTGCTGGGGTGTTCTCAAATGTTGGGGTGTTCTCAAGTGCTGGGGTGTTCTCAAATGTTGGGGTGTTCTCAAGTGCTGGGGTGTTCTCAAATGTTGGGGTGTTCTCAAGTGCTGGGGTGTTCTCAAATGTTGGGATGTTCTCAAATGTTGGGGTGTTCTCAAGTGCTGGGGTGTTCTCAAATGTTGGGGTGTTCTCAAGTGCTGGGGTGTTTTCAATGCTGGGGTGTTTTCAAGTTCTGGGGTGTTTTCAATGCTGGGGTGTTTTCAATGCTGGGGTGTTTTCAATGCTGGGTTGTTCTCAAGTGCTGGGGTGTTTTCAATGCTGGGGTGTTCTCAAGTGCGGGAAAGGAGTGGCGGTGGATGGCTTATCCGCTAGGATACCAGGGTAAATTTTGTAGTCTGGGTCAGTGTGTTGTTGTTTTTGTTTTGTTTCATTTTGATTCTTTTGTCCCATCAGTGTGGTGTCTGAGTGCGTGTGTACCAGGCGTGCATAGGTAGGGGGGACAGGACAGCCTGGTGGTCAGAGTGATGCGCTATTGTACTGCTGACACGGGTTCGAATCTCGTTCAAGGTGATTTTTCCTCTGGAGTTAACATCAGTGCCGACTCCACACCCCCAAAAAAGTCGTTCGGATGAGACTAAACCGAGGTCCTGTGTGCGAACGCACGCAGAACATCTTCTTCACATGTTAAAACCAGTTCCGCTTTTCGGAAGAGTAGGTCATTGTGTGCCGGTGGGAACCGAGGACAAATATTGACAAAACTGCATATGTACACGGGGAGTGGATGTAAAACACATGAGTGACTCTATTATCCTTGAAATAAAATATTTCAAATCACAATCTCTCTATCTCTATCTCTATCTCTCTGTCTGTCTGTCTGTCTGTCTGTCTGTCTGTCTGTCTGTCTGTCTCTCTCTCTCTCTCTCTCTCTCTCTCTCTCTCTCTCTCTCTCTCTCTCTCTCTCCTCTCTCTCTCTCTCTCTCTCTCTCTCTCTCTCTCTCTCTCTCTCTCTCTCTCTCTCTCTTGGTTAAACCAAGGTGTAGGAGACATAAAAATGTTCTTGCGTGCCTTTAAACAAAGACTTGTAGATTGGTTGGCTCAGGAATGGGCAGGCACCATTAGAGACCGTGAGCGATATGATGGTTATAGAAACTTTAAAACTATTTTTGAAAAAGAAAAGTATATAATCGAAATGGAAACATATTGTTTTCGAGTTGCTGTTACGCAAGTTCGATTTAATACTCTACCATTGAACAATAATACACAGCGGTATAATAGTTTAAACGAAGTTAAGCAATGCCCTGTTTGTAAAGATCAAATAGAAAATGAAGAACACTTTATACTGAATTGCCCTATCTATGAAGACTTAAGAAATAAGTTTCTTAAAGATTCCAAAAGACTTCCTTTCTATGTACTACTTAAAGCCACTGTACCTACTGATAGATACAATTTATCACGTTTTATCCTTCATGCAACCAATAGAAGAAATAGGATAACTTTCTAGAAATTGATATTTGTATTGATGAATAATACATCTAAAACAGTGTCGTTTACGATACGTGTGAATTGTTCCGTGATTAACTGTGAAGAAATGGCTTATATAACTTTCTTGCTTTATTATTACTCATACATTATTTCATATACATATACGTTGATAGTAATATGTTTATAACACCTATGTCATATGCACACACTCTATGCCCACCACTCTTTTGTATTGTGGCCTAAGGCCGATGTACATTAAACAATTTCAGTGTTCAGTGTTCTCTCTCTCTCTGCTTTCGAATGAGTTCAGTTTTTCATCATTTTTTTTATCTTTCCGAACAATCTTCTCTTTTATTTTTTTTTTCTCCTTCGTTTTTCAAACGTATGGAGACCTGAGCTGCTTGTTGGGAACTCATTACAACGATTGGCGAAAGATCAAAGGAATGATCTGGACATGATCTGGATTAGTGTTTGGTTTTAGGCACGAGTAGCCGGAACACATCATAAAACCTGTACTGTTTTACCCCTCCTGCTTTTTACCTCCTCCTCCTCCTCCATCATCTTCCTCCTCTTCCCCCTTATCCTCCTCCTCATGTCACCCTTCCCGTCATTTTATACTCCTCCACCACCTCCTCCTCCTCTTCTTCTTCTTCTTCTTCTTCCCCCTCCTCCTCCTCCTCCTCGTCTTTCTCCTCCTCCTCCTCCTCCTCCTCCTCCTCCTCCTCCTCCTCCTCCTCCTCCTCCTCCTCCTCCTCCTCCTCCTCCTCCAGGGGACAATTCATATAGAATGATGTGAAAAAAATGGGGCGATGAAGGAAAAGGAGAGGATAGTTGAAATGGCGTGACAAAATGAGGACAAGTGGCTGTGCTGTTCCTATCGTTTCTCCCTCCTCCCGCCTCTAGGGCCCTTACAAATGTGTAAGGTGGCATCAAGAAAAGCTGGGAGGGATAGAGAAGGGGGCGGGGAGAGATGTCATCATCGCTGCATGTGGAGATATGATAGAAACTGACACTGTTGCAGCTGGCACACAAACTTGTTGCAGCTGGCACATTAACTTGTTGCAGCTGGCACACAAACTGACACTGTTGCAGCTGGCACACAAACTGACACTGTTGCAGCTGGCACACAAACTGACACTGTTGTAGCTGGCACACAAACCGACACCGTTGCAGCTGGCACACAAACTTGTTGCAGCTGGCACACAAACCAACACTGTTGCAGCTGGCACACAAACCGACACCGTTGCAGCTGGCACACAAACTTGTTGCAGCTGGCACACAAACCGACACTGTTGCAGCTGGCACACAAACCGACACTGTTGCAGCTGGCACACAAACTTGTTGCAGCTGGCACACAAACCGACACTTTTGCAGCTGGCACACAAACCGACACTGTTGCAGCTGGCACACAAACCGTTACTGTTGCAGCTGGCACACAAACCGTCACTGTTGCAGCTGGTACACAAACCGACACTGTTGCAGCTGCTGTGTGTGGACAGTGTCAACAGATCTGTTTTCCCTGCTAAATGTAGACAGCCCATGGAGCAGTCACAGCTCTCTGTACCAAGTCCTGCCCCAGTTTACCTAAAGGGGAAATGCCACCAACGTCAGTGTTACTGTCAGTATTTTTGTCAGGTTTGTGCTGCGAAAGAAGCAGACATAGAGGTAATACTTTCTCCTTTTTTGTCTCAGCAATAGTCGCAAGCTTACACTAGAATGAATTCACCTTCGCTGTTTGCCAATGTGCTCGTGTTATTGTGGAGAACGGGAGACTAAGCTTGTGAAATTGTGCACAGAATGGACTGTAGGGAATGACGAAGGATGGTAGGGAGCTGGCATGCTTGGCTCCTTGATCTTTTGTCCTCTCCTTATTTCTTATCAGTTGATATATTCCTTATTTTAGTTGTTGTTTTCTTGGCTTTCTTCTGTCTTTCTTTTTCTTTGTCTTTTCATTTTCTTTTCTTTCTTTTATTTTCCGTCTTTTCCTTTTTTTATGCTGATGATTCTCAGAATCAAAGCAGCGATACTCCTTAAATCTGCTTTTTCTATTGACAAATATTTCTTACTGGATGATACAGAACAAGTTACAGCTGAATGCAGATAAAACCGAAGCCATGCTTGTAAGGGCCAAACACAGACTCTCTTCCATCACAACTTCAATAGAATTTGCCAATACGTCAGCTCCTGTGTCAACCTCTGTGACGTATCTGTGGCTTTTTTTCTGCCTTCCTATCGTACAAAAGTTTGACATAGGTATATTCCAATCAATCCACTCTCAGTCAAATCTGTACAGCATCGATCTGCTTTCACAACTTTCGCTCTGGAAATGACTAATGGGTTTGTTCTTCTCTAAATTGACTGCAAAATTGTCATTTTGATTAAGTAGATTAACGCCATGAAAAGAGCAACTGTTCACTCAGAACATTGAATTATTTGTGAAGTGACTTTTCGTAAGTTGACGTAATTATTTTGATGGTTATTTGGGTACACTTTTTTAAAAATCACATTGACAAAAGTACACCAAGCACAATGGAAATGGCCATAATTTCAACAAAGATGACGACCGATAAGAAAAGTGATGGCTACAATAGATCACTCAGAACTCCTCATTCTAGGGAAGTGACTGTTTGACGTTAATGCAATTGGTTTGACCAAGCGCTGTTGTGAAGTGACTGTTTGACGTTAATGCCATTGGTTTGACCAAGCGCTGTTGTGAAGTGACTGCTTGACATTAATGCAATTGGTTTGACCAAGCGCTGTTGTGAAGTGACTACTTGACATTAATGCAATTGGTTTGACCAAGCGCTGTTGTGAAGTGACTGTTTGACGTTAATGCCATTGGTTTGACCAAGCGCTGTTGTGAAGTGACTGTTTGACGTTAGTGCCATTGGTTTGACCAAGCGCTGTTGTGAAGTGACTGTTTGACGTTAATGCCATTGGTTTGACCAAGCGCTGCCGTACTGGGTTTTTTTTATGAGAATAGTGAAAATACATCCAGCACAGTAGGAATTATCACACTTTAACAAAGATGAGCTACAACAAGAAAAGCAATGGCCACGATTCTAGTGAACTATCAATGGTAGCGTCAGCGGTGACAGTGGTAACAACTTAATTCCTGTTTCTACAGTACCCACTGTCACCATGTCTTTCACAGCAAGGCACTTGATACCAGTGCATGATTGCCATACAAGTTGCATGAACAGTGTAAACAGCTTGAATCCGGACTGTGGGGGTACTGAAAGGCTAATATGTTAGACTTCTCAATAAAAAGCCAATCTAAAAAAAAACCATCTTTGAAATAATTGAATATATGGAGCCACTCTACCAAAGTGTTCAACTTGAAGACTAAGCTTGCCAGGATAGACAGCTTGTCTCTGGTGATGTTTCGATTTAAACCCTAGCATGACTATACATTTTTCATTCAGGAAATAAGTTTTGTACGGTGCTTTTCATGGTAGGAAGAACCATTGTTGAAGATGGAAGTTAAACCTAACCCGAGAAAATAAGTTATTTCTTTTTGAATCCTTAATGGGGTTTTTTTAAGTTTCCAAACCATGGCTTTTTTGTTGAAAGGAAATTGATCTATTTGTGCGAAAAACTACACTGTTTTCGGTATAACTTTTCTTTTTTTACATTCTCGACCAAGAAATGGCGTCTTTTTTAAAGATTCTACCTATAACTTTTTTTTTAGTTGTTTTTTTATTTCATTTTAGTTTTACAGTATAGCTGCAAAAATATACATTCTTTCTTTCCACCTCCTGTGCTCGCTTACATATTGTGGAATCGAGACAGACAGACAGACAGACAGACAGACAGGCAGATAGACAGACAGACAGATAGATAGACAGACAGACAGACAGACAGACACGATAGGCAGACAGACAGGCAGACAGACAGAGTAAATGTTCTTGGACAGGAAAAAGAGAAAATTGAGAAAGAGGGGAAGATGTACATACACGTCATTTGAAAATCACTTATAATGGAAACACGGAGGGGGGGGGAATAGAAGTAACGCTTTTGAGGTCCCCCCTCCCTCCTCCTCTTTCTGCCTGTTAAAAGTTTGGACAGAATTCAGAGCAATTTCAGGCCAGCGTAAACGAACTGACAGAATTCAGAGCAATTTCAGGCCAGCGTAAACGAACTGACAGAATTCAGAGCAATTTCAGGCCAGCCTAAATGAATGCGCTCTCTCTCTCTCCTCTCTCTCTCTCTCTCTCTCTCTCTCTCTCTCTCTCTCTCTCTCTCTCCTCTCTCTCTCTCTCTCTCTCTCTCCTCTCTCTCTCTCTGACTCACCCATCATATTCCCGCATACTCCCTTCTTCCTTCAAACTTTCTGTATCGGCTTGTTTTTGTGAGGGGGGGGGGGGGGGGAGACAACCCAGGCTCCTCACCTGTTGCCTTACTTACTATGTAACATTCGCCTCTTCCCTCTTGGTGCCCTCTCCTTCAGGCTTTGGGATGGAACTGACAGGAACAAACCGTCTTTTCTCAAGGATGTGGCAAGTGGCTGGTGGCCTCCAGTCAAAGGACAGCGGTGTATTACACGCACTGCAAGCAACGTCGCTCTCTTTTGTGCTCATGGTGGATGGGTGATTGTCAGCAACACGTACATAGCCGAGTTCCTCCACAGTTCTGTTATCAGCAAAGGAGGGAGGCTGCTGGCTGTAGCAGCTGCCTTGTCAGAATGTTTGTAGTTGTTGAGTTCTCGAGATGATAGGGCAGGCAGGCAGGTCTGCAGATTTCGCGTTTCTTTTCTTCCAACTAGTCCTACATGCTTTTTTCTAAGCGCATTTGTCAGCAGGATGGGAGGGAGAGAAACTGTTTGATATGAAAACTCAAAAAATAAAAGCACACTTTTATTTCTAAGGGGAAATGTGGGGATGAGAAATGTATTCATTAATATTTTCAGAGAGAGAGAGACAGATACAGAGGAGGAGGAGAAGAACAAGAAGATTACGGTGGAAGAGAGAGAGGGAGGGTGATCCGTGGAACAATTCTTTGAGTGATTCACTCCGAACCGAAGCAGAAAAGAGCGATAAGTGTGTGTGTGTTTTCTGTATTCATTAGGTCAGAGGAGAGCTAGAAGTTTTCTCGTCAGATCAAATGAATGCAAAAGGTTTTCTTTCGGTGGGTAAGGAGAAAGAGGAAGCCGGTACACTTCATGTTTTACCAGGATTCATTCAGAAGACAGGAATGGTATTCAGAGAGACGCTTAATTGCCTAATATTCAGAGCTAGCGTGGTTTTGTTCGGTTCATAGAAACTTCAAAAGAATGACAAATTAACGATTTTTAAAGTTTCTCAAGTCTTTCCACTGATGTTTTGTTCCCCGGCTAGAGATCCGAAGTTCATCAAGGGTGAGATTTTTTGCGTATGCGACAGTTACACACCCCTGATTTAAGTAGCTGCATTGCGACTTCGGGGGTGGTGTCTAAACACGACATCGGTATGCATGCGTTTCTGGTTTGGTTTGGTTCATAAATTTTGCTATCCGTTCCTACCGGCACGAAATGGCCTACTCTTGACTTGGAAAGCGCAAGGTTTTTTTTTTTTTTAGCGTGTGTGCAAGATATTCTGAATGCGTTCGCTTGGGAGGCCTCGGTTTATTGTCTCATCCTTTGACTTTCAGTTCTATTTTCTCAAGCAATGAATAAATAAATAATGTATATTTCTGACAAAATAGTTGAAGTTAAGCTATGTGGTAAAAGAAAACATTCGAAAACAGCTTTTTTATCAGGTTAAGAAAATCTGGTTGATTATTGAACAAAAAGCAGTGACAAAACAAAGCCACATCCATTTCGTTATGTCCCTAAAGGTTCGTTGTCTTTCGTGGTGAAATCTGAAGCAGACTAATCTGAAAGGGGCATAGCTTTGAGACCCAACTTCCGTCCCTGAACAAAGACAGTCCTTAGACAGGTGTATGTAGACATCCTTTGGCCAGTTCGCTTTCAGAAGATGATATGTGGTTTTTGTAAGCAATTATCGTTAGACAATTCCACGTTTTTATTTTGTAGAAACAAAGACGGTAGTTTTGTTTGTTTGGTTTTTTTTTTAGACAGTTTTGTGTGCCTTTGAGTGAAGTGATTTTGTTCTTTTTTTTTTTAATGTAGAGCAGCTGCATGTGTCATAAAAAGGTAAAGGTAAGGTAAAGGTGTCCCATAACCTGTATGGTCGTAGGGCAGCAAGGCGTCAGAGACCTCAGCTTCTCCAGGTGCCGCCAGCATGTTGAGGGCGGCGCCCACCTCTTCTCCCTCGTTGCTTTAGCTTCCCTGACCCGAAAGAGAGCAGATACCCATTTGCAGCTGGGTGAACTAGGTGACTGTACTGAAGCCAAGTCGCCCAAATGGTCAGCCATCCAACTGCTAACCACGCTCTCTGCTGCTTAAGTTTGCCTTTGGGAAAGCGAGCGCTCTGGCCACTTAGCTGTCCCACCCCTGAATGCGAAATAAAGTTTGATATTACAGTTTCTTCGTCATCAAAAAATCCACGCAGAGTGAACCGGCAAGAGAGAGCTGTAACTTTGTGTATCGAATATCCTATATGGTACTTTTGTTTTCTGGTATAAGCAGGTTACAGCCTGTCTTGCAGTGATGTTGCCTTGTATTGCCATGGTGCATCTATCCCTTTGTTTATTGCTGTTGATTTGTGGTTTCTTTGTTCTGATATTTTCACAGTCTTTGAATACTAAGTTATTCTCTTCTCATTTATTTGACGCAGTTTTGCTTAGCTGCAGCCCATTGTTTGCATATAATTATATGGATGTTTTAAGTACTGAGATAAGCATTGCTTGTTGTACTTATTTCATGCATTGCTTGTTGTACTTATTTCATGCATTGCTTGTTGTACACATTTCATGCATTGCTTGTTGTAATTCTCATTTCATGCAATTGCTTGTTGTACTTATTTCATGCATTGCTTGTTGTACTCATTTCATGCATTGCTTGTTGTACTCATTTCATGCATTGCTTGTTGTACTCATTTCATGCATTGCTTTGTACCATTTCATGCATTGCTTGTTGTACTCATTTCATGCATTGCTTGTTGTACTATTTCATGCATTGCTTGTACACATTTCATGCATTGCTTGTTGTACTCATTTCATGCATTGCTTGTTGTACTCATTTCATGCATTGCTTGTACACATTTCATGCATTGCTTGTTGTACTCATTTCATGCATTGCTTGTTTACTCATTTCATGCATTGCTTGTACACATTTCATGCATTGCTTGTTGTACTCATTTCATGCATTGCTTGTACTCATTTCATGCATTGCTTGTTGTACTCATTTCATGCATTGCTTTGTTGTACACATTTCATGCATTGCTTGTTGTACTCATTTCATGCATTGCTTGTTGTACTCATTTCATGCATTGCTTGTACACATTTCATGCATTGCTTGTTGTACTCATTTCATGCATTGCTTGTTGTACACATTTCATGCATTGCTTTGTACACATTTCAATGCATTGCTTGTACACATTTCATGCATTGCTTGTTGTACTCATTTCATGCATTGCTTGTTGTACTTATTTCATGCATTGCTTGTTGTACACATTTCATGCATTGCTTGTTGTACTCATTTCATGCATTGCTTGTTGTACTCATTTCATGCATTGCTTGTTGTACTTATTTCATGCATTGCTTGTTGTACTCATTTCATGCATTGCTTGTACACATTTCATGCATTGCTTGTTGTACTTATTTCATGCATTGCTTGTTGTAACTTATTTCATGCATTGCTTGTTGTACTCATTTCATGCATTGCTTGTTGTACTCATTTCATGCATTGCTTGTACTCATTTCATGCATTGCTTGTTGTACTCATTTCATGCATTGCTTGTACACATTTCATGCATTGCTTGTTGTACTCATTTCATGCATTGCTTGTTGTACTCATTTCATGCATTGCTTGTACACATTTCATGCATTGCTTGTTGTACTCATTTCATGCATTGCTTGTTGTACACATTTCATGCATTGCTTGTACACATTTCATGCATTGCTTGTTGTACTCATTTCATGCATTGCTTGTTGTACACATTTCATGCATTGCTTGTACACATTTCATGCATTGCTTGTTTTACTCATTTCATGCATTGCTTGTTGTACTCATTTCATGCATTGCTTGTTGTACTTATTTCATGCATTGCTTGTTGTACTCATTTCATGCATTGCTTGTTGTACTCATTTCATGCATTGCTTGTTGTACACATTTCATGCATTGCTTGTTGTACACATTTCATGCATTGCTTGTTGTACACATTTCATGCATTGCTTGTTGTACACATTTCATGCATTGCTTGTTGTACTCATTTCATGCATTGCTTGTTGTACTCATTTCATGCATTGCTTGTTGTACTTATTTCATGCATTGCTTGTTGTACTCATTTCATGCATTGCTTGTTGTACTCATTTCATGCATTGCTTGTACTCATCTTATGTATTGGTGCTACGTTGTTCTGAACTGAAAAAAATATTTAAAATTTTGTTTAAACCAGAGAAAAGATTTATTTTTTGTTGGTTTTGTTAATTCTAAAATGTAAGATCCCATGATAACATTTTCAGCACTATTATCTAGTTATCATTATTGTGCCCAATCTTCTCTCCGGGCAGGGTGCTCATTAGAATTCCTTGCAGTGGTTGATGGTTTCCATCACATCACTGGTATTGCTGTCGACAGCAGGGGGAGGCGGTTGGTTGCTCCTCCCTGGTATTGCTGTTGACAGCAGGGGGAGGCGGTTGGTTGCTCCTCCCTGGTATTGCTGTTGACAGCAGGGGGAGGCGGTTGGTTGCTCCTCCCTGGTATTGCTGTCGACAGCAGGGGGAGGCGGTTGGTTGCTCCTCCCTGGTATTGCTGTTGACAGCAGTGGGGAGGCGGTTGGTTCTCCCTTTGTGGAGAGCCCGTTTAGAAGGTGGGAGCTTTGGTGTTTGAATCTCTGCAGGGTTCACTGGAGTAACAGGACAGTGGCAGTATTGGAAATTCAAATATTGACTGCATCACACATCAGAGTGCTTCAGCCCATCTTTGCAGTTTTGGCTGTGTCCTTGCTTCTTCAGACCTGAAAAGACTGCAGCTAGTGAAGAAAGAGGAGGGATTGAATATCTCCCCCCCCCCCCCCCCCCCCCACACACACACTTTTTTTGTGTGTGTGCAAAGTTGATCTTTTTTCGTAATCCATCGTCGTGGTGTGTCATGAGCACTGAATTTGAGGAAGTGCTCTCTCTCTCTCTCTCTCTCTCTCTCTCTCTCTCTCTCTCTCTCTCTCTCTCTCCTCTCTCTCTCTCCTCTCTCTCTCTCTCTCTCTCTCTCTCTCTCCCTCTCCCTCCCTCCCTCCCTCCCTCTCTCCCTCCCTCCCTCCCTCCCTCCCTATTTCTCTACCCCATGTCTCTCTCTCCCTCTCCAAGTCCAGGGAATTGGGTACGAGGAGCAGTCTGTAAGACAGAAGACCTGTCCTGTACTAGGAATGTAATCAGGTTATAGCAGGCGTGGTTTCTGCTCTGTCCTCTGTTCTAGTCCTCCCTACTCCAGCCCCCTTTCGAGGTTTTGCTGCCCCCCCCCCCCCCCCCCTCCCTTTTGTGGTCCTCCTCCTGTCTGTTTTGCAAAGTCCCATTGGAATCCCCTCCCCCGGCAGCCAGACCAGCGTCACTGTCTGGAAGTCTCAGGCCACGAGTCTTGCTAAGTTGATGTATGATACCAAAATACTGTAGTATGTAAACATGTACCCACAGTCTCATCTGTGATGCTAAAGGGGGATCTGTGGTCTAGAGGTAACGCACCTGCCTAGAAAGCAAAAAGTCCGGGTCGGAGTGTGTGGTGGTTTGAATCCTGTTTTGGCCCAAAACTTTTCTCCCATCCATTAGACCTGTGTGATGGATGAATTCACTCATTAACTGAAAACTGCTAGACAAGGTGAGAAACAGCACACGGCAATGCGAGATGCATTAGTGCATTAAGGGTTTGTGTGTGAGGAAGGAGCCACTGCTAAATCCATCTTAGTGCAGTCTGTTTACTGGAAAAGCTGCACATCATTTAATCAGCTTTTGGGGCCGATTTGCATTGTTTACATTTGTTGTTGTTGCTGCTGTTTTTGTTGTTGTTGCTGCTGCTTTTGTTGTTGTTGTAGTTGCTGGTTTTGTTATTGTTGCTGCTGTTTTTTGTTGCTACTGCTGCTGCTGCTGCTGTTTTACAGCAATCTAATTCAGTTGGTGGTGAATGCTCAGGAGAAATCAAGTAAGTGTGAACTGGACATTTACATCCCAAAAGATAGAAAAGGCTTAGTAAACAATTTTTTAATTAAATGTTAAACATTTTAATTTCTGTCGAATCTTCTGGGTTCTAAACAACATAAAAAGTATTCGACATAGAGATGTGTTAGCTGGTTAAAGTGATCGTAATGCTCTTTGAATCTTTCGACATAGAGATGTGTTAGCTGGTTAAAGTGATCGTAATGCTCTTTGAATCTTTCGACATAGAGTAGTGTTAGCTGGTTAAAGTGATCGTAATGCTCTATGAATCTTTCGACATAGAGTAGTGTTAGCTGGTTAAAGTGATCGTAATGCTCTATGAATCTTTCGACATAGAGTAGTGTTAGCTGGTTAAAGTGATCGTAATGCTCTTTGAATCTTTCGACATAGAGTAGTGTTAGCTGGTTAAAGTGATCGTAATGCTCTTTGAATCTTTCGACATAGAGTAGTGTTAGCTGGTTAAAGTGATCGTAATGCTCTTTGAATCTTTGACTTCCTCGAAGCAAGATGGGGCTCATATGATTTATATAAACAAAAATCAAAACCTAACAACAATAAACAAAACATAAAATACAGCCAAAGGACAAGGATGTCGCTGCAAAGATTCGGCGTACATGTCGTTTGACATGATCAGCATACATGTCGTTTGACATGATCAGCATACATGTCGTTTGACATGATCAGCATACATGTCGTTTGACATGATCAGCATACATGTCGTTTGACATGATCAGCATACAAATCGATTGACATCATCAGCATACAAATCGATTGACATATTCAGCGTACAGGTTGTTTGACATCTTTGTCAACACTTGTTGCGGGAGGGGGGGGGGGTTGGGAGAGAGGTAGTCCTGCATGTAAGTTACAAAGACGGTGACTGAAGTGTGCCCCCTGTGTGCAGGCTCTGCTGGCTTACTGCTGGGGTACAGTCAGAAGTTGGCGGCATTTTCTGTCAGCAGTGTTCTCCAGGAGTTAGTTCCCTGTGAGGGAGGGCTGTACTGTAGGCAGACGGTGGGAACATTGGGGTGACGTCACGGGGTTCAGTGCTGTGAAAGTGTCTGATATTGGAAGCGGACAAAACCAATGTCTTGGGGTTGCCTTCGCCTTACTGGAAAAAATCCATGTGCCAATCTCTCTCTCTCTCTCTC
>CM060319.1:817167-824667 GCA_030674155.1 Stramonita haemastoma | reverse complement strand
TGTGTACGCGCGTGTGCCTGCAGTTCCCGGTGAGGTTGTCAGGGATTCTTTCAGTATGAATCGCTGCTTCCACCATCTGAAAATTCTGAGCTGTTTGGAGATGGCGCATTTCTTCAATCTGGTATCATTTTAGTATTTTCTTTATGTAAAATTATTTTCCCTTTTTCTCGGTGTCAAAAGAACTGTACAATGAATTTTGTGAGATCCATCTTTCATTATATATATATATATATATATAGAGAGAGAGAGAGAGAGAGAGAGAGAGATATTTGTGTGTGTGTGTGTGTGTGTGTGTGTGTGTGTGTGTGTGTGTGTGTGTGTGTGTGTGTGTGTGTGTGTGTGTGTAAGTACATTATGAGACATAAAGTCTTCTAGTAGACCTGGAAAGAAGGATTGACAATATGGAGATGTACTGTGGAAAGATCTTGCTCAGTCAGTACAAGCCTCACCATCAAAGATATGCAGCAACAGCCATTAGCGTTTGTTAGGCATTCCTGAGGATGGTAAAACAACAAACCAACAAACAAACAATATCGAGCAGGTCCAGTCCCACACCAAACACAGATCAAGCAGAATCCATCTGGAATTCCACTAGCTCATGAAAAAGAAAAACTGGGGAAGGTGGGAAGGGAGAGAGGCAGGAAGACAGAAGGGACGGACAAGCGGGTATCGTGTTGCTGTAACTGACGCTGTACCCCAGGGGTGCAGAGAGAAGAGCGAGAGGTGTTGGGTGAGGTGTTGGGGGGGGGCAAGGGGGGGGGGGTGCGTGGCCATGTCTGGTCTGTCTGGCAGACCTCCAGGGACCAGGGGCCGTGAGCAGTAATGCCCCTGCTGGTCAGGTAACCCTCCTCTCTCTCTCTCTCTCTCTCTCCTCTCTCTCTCTCTCTCTCTCTCTCTCTCTCTCTCTCTCTCTCTCTCTCTCTCGACAAAATTTACAAAACTGCATACTCACGGGAACTGGATCTAAAAAAGCACATAAGAGCTTATTCCATTATCCTCGAAATAAAAGAATGAATGAACAAGAAAAGTAGATAGATAGATAGATAGATAGATAGATAGATAGATAGATAGAGAGACAGAGAGATAGAGAGATAGATAGATAGATAGATAGATATACATACGCATATGAGTGTGTGTGTGTGTGTGTGTGTGTGTGTGTGTGTGTGTGTGTGTGTGTGTGTGTGTGTGTGTGTGTGTAGAAGTCTTAAGCGTGAATGCTAGATTGTCAACACTTTGATTATTGTTTCTATTCTGCCTCGTGAGTGCTGAGACCAAATGCTGTGGTGAATTGCCATCCGTTGAACAACGTCATGCACTGAAATCTTTGTGTGTAGACTTGTGTAGACGGGAGAGCTTCAATGAAAATCAAATCATGTCAGCACTATGTCTTTCAGAGAAGAAAGTTTGTGACAGAACTGAGATGATTTCCAGCGTTCCCCACTTCTTCCTCTCCTCAACTGCCCCTCCCCCCCCCCCCCCCCCCTTCCCTTCTCTTTTTTTTCTTCGTTTTCTTCTCTTCTTCACTAGAAGTCAAACTGGAACGAACATCACATTTCTTAGTAGTCACCAACCCTGTCAGATTTCATTATGTCACAAACTTTCGAACGTTTATATGGTCGGAAAACTTTTCCTTGACTAACGTGATTGTCTTAGACTTTTGACCTGCAGACAGACCCTTGAAGCAGTCCACAGAGCATGCCAGGAGACTGTGCTGCCAAAACGACAGAGAGACAGACAGACAGACAGACAGACAGAGAGAGGCAGAGAGAGAAGAAACAGATAGACAGAGAGAGGCAGAGAGAGAAGAGACAGATAGACAGAGAAAGAGAAAGAGAGATAGAGAGATGGTTGTTACTTTGCTGTTGTGTCCTGCTTGATATGTAACGCTTCGAGGCATGGAACAGAGATGAACAAAAGAATAACTGTATTGGAAAACAAATAAACATTGAATCTTTTTTTTTAAGTTAGGTCTTTTACCACTTCGCAAAGTTGCTAACATAACAGTTGAAAGATATGACACAGGGAGACTCCTTTCCTATGATTTTCTAACTCGAGAGTATAGTTAAATTCAGAACTGTTGAGAAAATGGACTGTTGGTGAACAGGCAGAGATGCAGCTTTTGTTGACGTGGAAATCTGCAACTGTATAATAGTCCCCTTCCCCTCAAAGTCAGGTCGGTAGTTTTGCTTCCAACAGATCGGCTGAGTCTTGCAAGAATGGAAAATTTGAAATTCCATGTCTGTTTTAAAACCAGAATTGTTATTCGGCAGGAGGGGTGTTGTTTTAGATCCCCCCCCCCTCGATGAATTTCGATGCCAGAGCAAGTATGATAAAGGCTACATCGTGTATGTCAGTTGTCTGTGAGCCTATGGAATCCCACAGGGTTACAAATTGATGTGCATTGAATAGTTGGAATAGGTTTGGCTTTGTTTTGTTTTGTCGATCGGGTTTTGTTTTTGGGGTTTTTGTTGTTCGTTTTGATACATAGACCTTGTAGAGCCCCCTTGGGGAACCCCAGACAGCAGTGTGGAGAAGGTAGGGGGGGGGGAAGTGAGGAGAGAAACAGAGACAGGAAGTCAGGAGATAAAGACAGAGATTTGTCATTTATCTGCCGTCTACACTTATCTGTTCCGCGGTACAAGAAACAGACAAGAGCTACAATAGTACAAGGGACACTCCATGTTCTGTAAAGATCGCGATATTGTAAAATAACACCCCCTGAAATGTTTTATCGCGTCACAAAGTTTTCGCATAACAGCTGGACTCTCTCTCTCTCTCTCTCTCCTCCTCTCTCTCTCCTCTCTCTCTCTCCTCTCTCTCTCTCTCTCTCTCTCTCCTCATCTCTCTCTCTCCTCTCTCTCTCTCTCTCTCTCTCTCTCTCTCTCTCCCTCCCCCCCCCATGTTCATGTGGGGGCGTGCATGCGTACAAGTTTAATTGTGAGTGTACCAAAAGTTTGAACGAGACATGTACAAGCGATCATTATATCTTAATTTGTTTCACACAATACATTATTATTCATATTCTGTATGCTGATGTGTACAATCATGTTTACTCTTTTTGTAGTTTTCTTTTTCAGACTCCAAGCAGTCTGTATACCGCTGGAAATTGCATGAGTTAGAGTGGAAAATGTTAGGAGTCTGAAGACTTACGAACATTAAATCATTTGAAGTCTGAAGTCCCCCCCCCCCTCCTGATGTGCACGCACATACACACACGCATACACACACACACACACACACACACACACACACACGCACGCACGCATGCACGCGCGCGCGCGCGCACACACACACACACACACACACACACACACACACACACACACACACACACACACACACACACACAGGGCAGAAAAGCGGGAGAGAGAGTCCTTCACATCTTAACTTTTAGATCAAGTCACACTGTAAACTCTGAAACTCCTTGAAGTGACTTTAGATCGTCAGCACTTCAGTGACATGGGCATTGAATTGCATGCAGGGAAGTGAAATGAATGGAGGAGCTGGTACCAACTGTGTGCCCTTTTCCTTCATTAGTGTAGAGAGTCCCCAACACCCCTCCTCCCTTCCTTTTCAGCAAATAGTCAGAGGAATACCAACAAGAAACAGGATTGCCACCACCTTCAAGAAGATGCCTTTGAACATTCCACACCCAATGCTCTCTGAATGGGGAAAATCAAACTCGTTACGTTTTACCAGTTGTGTCAGCATGTTGGAATCACTTTATGCAAACAGGAGCAGCGTTCTCCTCTGGGTTTAGGTGTTTCTTGCCTCTGTGTGTGTGTGTGTGTGTGTGTGTGTGTGTGTGTGTGTGTGTGTGTGTGTGTGTGTGTGCGCCTTTGGTCAACTTTGTTACAGTTTTCTTGCATTTTCATTCTGTTCCAAAGCCCAGTTTCGGAGAATGATAGGTTGTGAAAGTCATCTTTTTCGTCGTCCCCAATATAGCTGTGTAGAGTAGTAGTGATATAGTTCGGGACTTTGGACCACCAACTTCCAATTCAAACAGTGTTGACAAGTCTTTTATGAAGAGAAGCTTTATTCACAGAGGGGTCAGTGTACAAGAGGAGATGTTTTCCCTTCCTCAGATACAGCTCCCAGCTTCACCAGTGATGAGATTTCCCTGATTATTTTTATCTTTACTTTGTTACCGTTAACCATTTTTATCTTTACTTTTTTACCGTTAACCATTTTTATCTTTACCTTTTTACCGCTAACCAGTTTTATCTTGACCTTTTTGCCGTTAATCATTGTTATCTTTACCTTTTTACCGTTAACCATTATCTTTACCTTTTTGCCGTTTATCATTTTTATCTTTACCTTTTTGCCGTTAACCATTGTTATCTTTACCTTTTTACCGTTAACCATTGCTATGTTTACCTTTTTACCGTTAACCATTGTTATCTTTACCTTTTTGCTGTTAATCATTTTTATCTTTACCTTTTTGCCGTTAATCATTTTTATCTTTACCTTTTTGCTGTTAACCATTGTTATCTTTACCTTTTTACCGTTAACCATTGTTATCTTTACCTTTTTACCGTTAACCGTTGTTATCTTTACCTTTTTACCGTTAACCATTGCTATCTTTACCTTTTTGCCGTTAACCGTTGTTATCTTTACCTTTTTACCGTTAACCATTGCTATCTTTACCTTTTTGCCTTTACCATTGCTATCTTTACCTTTTTACCTTTACCGTTGTGGCCCAACATTAAAGTAGCCGCATTCCGATTTAGGCGCGCCATGGCCTACTCTTGCGTAAGGCACAACGTTGTTTTTAGCGTGTGCGCAAAATGTTCTGCGTGTGTTCTCACACGGGACCTCAGTATATTGTCTCATCCAAAGGACTTTCAGGAGAGTGGACTCAGCACTGATCTTACTTAACCCCAGGGAAAATCTCCTGAACTGGTGTCCGGGTGGTAGCTGCACCTGGGCCGTCAGCTCGTCTGCTGAAGTAGCGCTCTGACCACTAGGCTGACCCATGTCCTGTTTTGTTGTTGGGATTGGAAAGAGTCCGGGAGAGTTGCTCTTTTTCAGCTGAAGTAACGCTCTGACCACTAGGCTGACCCATGTGCTGTTTTGTTGTTGGGATTGGGAAGTCAGGGAGAGTTGCTCTTTGTAAGCTTTTGTGTCAGACAGTTGTGCTGTGCCAGTCCTTTGCAATTAATTGACGAACAAGGCTAGCAGTCAACAGTTTCAATTGGCTATTTTTCTTCAAAGGGTACAATTAGAAATAAAATCCAACAAAAGTGTGTGTTTATGTGCACGTGCATGGTGTGTGTGTGTGTGTCTGTCTGTTTGTATGTTTGTATGTGTGTGTGTGTCTGTCTATGTCTTTCTGTCTGTCTACCTTCTCGTTCTCCTTCTTGTTCCCTCCGCTCTGCTGCAGATACCCTGCGCTTACAAATACCTAGATTCAATCAATCCACCGTTGGCTGTCGCTCTTTCTCTGTTTCTGGTCCAGTGATCTGGAACGATCTCCCTCTCTCCCTTCGTAAAAAGCCTACCTATGACACATTTAAATCCAGCCTCAAGACACACTTATTTCAAAGCTAAGACTTTCCTATCCTGTTTTATCTTCTGCCCCTGCTCTCAACAGCCGAAATATCCACCACCCTGCCAAAGTGTTTTAACCTCTATGTATATGTGTGTGTGTGTGTGTGTGTGTGTGTGTGTGTGTGTGTGTGTGTGTTGTGTGTGTGTGTGTGTGTGTGTGTGTGTACATTGACTTCGTTAAAAATCTAAATTGTTGTTGGCTGCGTGCGCAAGAATTGGTTGAATGCAGGCGCTTTGATTTGTTTTTGCAAGATATAGCGCTATATAAATTCCATTTTTTTAATTATTATTATTATTATTATTATTATTATTATTATTATTATTATTATTATTATTATTATTATTATTACCTGTCATTGCCTGTCTGTATTGGCGAGCGTGCACGCACTGACATGCTGATGTGTCTGTCTGTCTGTGTGTCTGTGTCTGCAATAGCCTTCACACGCTCCATCAGGATTGGCTGGCATCTTCCTGTCAGTTTTTTGGCCTGAGCTCTGAGAGCTTAGTGGGATCTGGAGGGAAAACAGAGACAACACGTTTTAGAAGGCAACAGGGAGTTGTCCGAGTTAAGTAGCATGCCAGTGGGGAATCCTTTCATTGGGCAGCTTCTGCCTGTTATACTTTAATAATTGATGGGTGTGTTTCCGGGTAGGGTGGATAGGGGAGGGGCATTGCTGTAAACAGGGTGATGGAAAAGGGTCAATGTATGGGAATGGTTGGAGGGGGGGCGGGGGGTGGGAGAAGGTAGCTAATCCTTGGCTGGTTAAAAAAAAAAAAGGAAGAAAGAAACTGGCCTGCTAATGGACGTGTAGCGGGGTACCGTGCACCAGTGCTGTTGTTGTCTTGTTTTGTTTGTCATTATTGGGGAGAAAGTCATGCCATTTGCTTCTGACAGCAGAGTATAATTTTTATGCTGTTTTGTGTTTTTTTGTTTTGTTTGTCATTATGGGGGAGAAAGTCATGCCATTTGCTTCTGACAGCAGAGTATAACTTTTATGCTGTTTTGTGTTTTTTGTTTTGTTTGTCATTATGGGGGAGAAAGTCATGCCATTTGCTTCTGACAGCAGAGTATAATTTTTATGCTGTTTTGTGTTTTTTGTTTTGTTTGTCATTATGGGGAGAAAGTCATGCCATTTGCTTCTGACAGCAGAGTATAATTTTTATGCTGTTTTGTGTTTTTTGTTTTGTTTGTCATTATGGGGGAGAAAGTCATGCCATTTGCTTCTGACAGCAGAGTATAATTTTTATGCTGTTTTGTGTTTTGTGTTTTTTGTTTTGTTTGGGGGGGTGGGGGGTGTATTTGGTTGAGTTGTTTTGTTTGTTGGTTTTTGTTTTGTTTTGTTTTTATTTTACTATGCACAGACCTAACTGAACCATATTCCACGTCCTGTTTTCCCCTATTTTCTTTTTTTCTTTTTGGTTTTGTTTTGTTGTTGGGGGGGGGGGGGTTCAGTGTTGTTTTGTTTGGGTTTGGGTTGGGCGGGTGAGGGGGTTGCTTTGAGTTGGCGTTGTTGTTTTTGGTGTTTTATTTCATGTTATTTCGGTTTTGAAATTGCTCTCTCTCTCTCTCTCTCTCTCTCTCTCCTCTCTCCTCTCTTCTCTCCTCTCTCTACACTCATCTCTCTCTCTCCCCTCTTCTCTCTCTCTCCCTCTCTCTCTCTCTCTCATCTCCTCCTCTCTTCTCTCGTTCTCAGTGTTACAAATGTACAAAATGCATCAAAGCTGGTCCTTTCCTCTGTGTGTGTGTTTACTGTCCGACCTCCCATTGCATTCTTAACCTTCCTCCAAAGTGTCACCACTTTTTTTTCACTGAGCACTAGAGCAAAGAGAGAAGTAGAAAGGCGGAGAATGGAAGCTTGAAAGTGCAGTCACAGTGAGCGGTAACTACTGATGCCTTATATCCTGGTCAGGTCAGCACTGCCTTCGCTATCCACTCTTCTGTGCTGTGGC
>CM060319.1:812167-814667 GCA_030674155.1 Stramonita haemastoma | reverse complement strand
AGTGATAAATGTGAAGGTGTATAAGTGATAAATGTGAGGGTGTATAAATGATAAATGTGAGGGTGTGTAAATGATAAATGTGAGGGTGTATAAATGATAAATGTGAGGGTGTATAAATGATAAATGTGAGGGTGTATAAATGATAAATGTGAGGGTGTGTAAATGATAAATGTGAGGGTGTATAAATGATAAATGTGAGGGTGTATAAATGATAAATGTGAGGGTGTATAAATGATAAATGTGAGGGTGTATAAATGATAAATGTGAGGGTGTATAAATGATAAATGTGAAGGTGTATAAGTGATAAATGTGAGGGTGTATAAATGATAAATGTCAGGGTGTGTAAATGATAAATGTGAAGGTGTATAAGTGATAAATGTGAGGGTGTATAAATGATAAATGTGAGGGTGTATAAATGATAAATGTGAGGGTGTATAAATGATAAATGTGAAGGTGTATAAGTGATAAATTTGAAGGTGTATAAGTGATAAATGTGAGGGTGTATAAATGATAAATGTGAGGGTGTATTAATGATAAATGTGAGGGTGTATAAATGATAAATGTGAGGGTTATAAATGATAAATGTGAGGGTGTATAAATGATAAATGTGAGGGTGTATAAATGATAAATGTGAGGGTGTATAAATGATAAATGTGCGGGTGTATAAATGATAAATGTGAGGGTGTATAAGTGATATATGTGAGAGTGTGTAAATGATAAATGTGAGGGTGTATAAATGATAAATGTGAGGGTGTATAAATGTGTGTCCATCGGTTTTCAGGCAACTTTACTCTTGGCAAACTGTCCTCCAAAGTTCCTACATGGAATCTTTTCCTTTGGGTAAGACCACACCAAAGCGGGATGCACTGGGCCTGTCTTGTCAGGCGCTAAACAACAGCTCAACGCATTTTCGCTCATATGACAAACAATTCTTGCTGTCTGAGCGTTCGAAGAAGAAGAATTTAGGTAAGACAATACTAGTATGTCATACTGTTTAGCCAGTCTTTGTTCAAATGAGGTGCCGGCTGTCAGAAACGCCCGAACAGACGCTTTCTTTGTCAGTCTGCAGAGATCAGAGGTCAGTGTACACCCATCAGAATATGACAAAGAAGACTAAATAGAGAAAAAGCAGAGAGGAGTACGGTTTTCTGGAAACAGTACTGGTTAGGAATGCTGTCGTCATCCAATCGCATCCACCACACATCACGGCAATCACAAAGACTTCAAAGCTGAAAAGGAAGGGGATTTGTCAGGAAAAATACGGATGTAAAGGAAAAAGGTTCGGGGGTGGGATTGTTTTCTAAGAATTGTCGAACAGTAGCTCTTTGTCTTGGAAAACGATCAAGATAAAGTTGAGAAGTTGCTAGCTGTCAGACGTAAGCCACACACACACACACACACACACTGACTCAGACTCCCAATGGATTCACCACCACCTACTTCTGTTTTCTCACACTAATCTAAGGTATTTCATTGCCATACTCTGGACCAACTTGTTTTAGCACCCCCCCCCCCCCCCCACACACACACACACACACACTTGCGCGCGCGCGGAAAGCAAAACCCTGACAGTGACACTTTTACAACATGTGGATGGAGTCACCACCAATTCCCTTGACTCGTAAGAATTTCCAGCAGCAAAGTGCAGAAACTTGACAATAGGTATGATGATACACGATTTTCCCCCAAACAGTTCTGCATACAAGAGATCGCCTATAGCCATTAGATATATACATATTTCATCAAAGCAGTTCTGCATACAAGAGATCGCCAATAGCCATTCACTCACTCACTCACATGTCCCAAAGGACGTAGGGGGGACATGAGAGAAGACGCAACAGCGATCTTTTTCCATGCTTCACGATCCTGTGTGGCTAGTAGGAGGTGTTGCAGGGGTTGGGCGGTCCAGTCTTTGATGTTGTCAACCCATGATTTCTTTTGGCGGCCTCTTCTTCTCTTGCCCTCGACTGTTCCTTGCAGGATGGTTTTTGCTAGGGTGATGTGTCTTGTGGTGTGACCAAACCACATCAGCTTTCTCCTCTTTATGGTGGAGAGCAAAGGCTCTTGGGGGCCCACACGCTTTTTGATTTCTTCTTTCACATAGTTATTGGTCTTGTGTTCTTTGTATGATATTCTGAGGAGTCTTCTGTGGCACTTGTTCTCGAATGCTTGGATTCTCCTCTCTAACTCTGCTGTCAGAGTCCATGATTCACAGCCATATAGGAGGATAGATATCACGAGGGATTTGTAAAGGTGGTATTTGGTGCAGAAGCTGATGTTGTTGCTTCTGATGATCCTCTGGAGTCTGACTAGAGCAGATGTTGCTGTTGCAATGCGAGCTTTCACTTCATTGTTAGATGTGCCATCTTTTGTTAGGATGGAACCTAAGTATTTGAATTGGCTCACCTCTTCTAGTATTTCTCCATTCATCTTTATTTCCGTGATGTCATTACTCGCGCTGTTGACCATGATCTTTGATTTCTCTGTACTGACCTCCATG
>CM060319.1:799667-804667 GCA_030674155.1 Stramonita haemastoma | reverse complement strand
AGCACTTCTGATGCACAGTTCTAAAACAGCACTTCTGATGCACAGTTCTAAAACAACACTTCTGATGCACAGTACTAAAACATCACTTCTGAATCACAGTTCTAAAACAGCACTTCTGAATCACAGTTCTAAAACAACACTTCTGATGCACAGTTCTAAAACATCACTTCTGATGCACAGTTCTAAAACAGCACTTCTAATGCACTGTGGGTGGATGGCTCCTGTGTCTTGCAAACACGCTGACCTGGAGCATGGTCCAGCCTGCACACTGTCCCCAGTGCTGCCCCTTTTGCAGCCTGTCCCTACAGCACTCCTCCAGAAAGGGAAGCTGGCCACCTCGATCACCATCCCACTGTCACACATGTTGGGAGGGTGGGTCGGTGCATCCGTCTCGAAAGCGAGAAATGTGGGTTTGATCCCCGTTTGAACCCGAAATTGTCCACTTACACTGTAAACGGTTGCTAGTCTTTTAGAAGAAACGAAAAACCGAGGTCCTGTGTGCAACTTGCATTCAGCACACGCGCGTAAAAGAACCCACAGCAACAAGAGAGGGTTTTTTTTTTTTTTGCAAAACCGTAGGGGGGGGGGGGGAAGCTAGCAAGTGTCACAGAGAAGCAGATACACGTGTATACAGGAAATTGTCTTTTGAACGTTAGATTCTGCTCCTTTGGCGAGTCGCTCTCTTTAGAGGGAGCAGTCCGAATTTGACGCAGAGAAATCTGCCGAGCCTGAAAGTAGTATGCAGTACAACACAAAACAATGCAATGCTATCAGCGATTTGTCACTAACACAGGACTGTGTTTGTTGTCCCCAGGCGGGGAGAAAGTGTACGCTCACCAGATGGTGCGGACGGACAAGAGGGAGCAGAAACTGGACGCCTTTCTATCGCCAGCCGCCAGCGCCACATCATCGTCATCAGCCCGAAAAACGCCGTCCTCTGATCGTCCACAGCCTGAGGACGAGGAAGCAGGAACCTCCTCCAGGTCAGTGTGTGTGTGTGTGTGTGTGTGTGTGTGTGTGTGTGTGTGTGTGTGTGTGTGTGTGTGTGTTGTATATGCATGTTTGAAGTGTTGTATCCTGTGTGTGTGTGTGTGTGTGTAGTGCAATGCATGTAAGACGTTCTTAAACTGGTATGTATTTATGTAGGCTAAGAAAGAAGAACAAAAAAGAATGACATTTTGGGGTGAGAAGGGGGAGATCGAGAAGGCATGTTAGATATGGACGCTGAAGGCACTAACACCATTCTGTGACGAAACTGATATGACGTTCGGTGCACGTGCCATGGAGAAAAGAAGGTCATTTGTTTTGTTGCTGTTTTTCATCTCTGTGTTTATGTAAGAAGGGAATGTCCAAATGTGTTGACTTCTGCCATACGTGTAATTAATGTTTGCTTAGCTTACAACCCGCCTGGCCCTTAAGTTGAACTAAAATTGTTTCAGTCTGTAGCAATCAGTACAAAATAGACTTCGAAGATAATGCAGTCGCCTTAGTTTTAAAAAGTCTTAATCTGTAATGCTCAGGATTTTTTTAATATGCCAGTGAAAGAAGTATGTACCTTTTTTTTCATTTCGTTAAAAGCAACCTTTGTTTGATGAAGCAATCATGAACGACACGAGAATGAAAAGAAACCTTTGACTGGTAGGTGGGCTACATGCCAAATCCATCTCGTGGTTTACACACACTGTGTGACATTGTCTTGAGGGCATTGTATCTGTGTGGCAGATCATGGGATTTTTTTTATCGAGGATAATTGAATAAGCTTTCATGTGCTTTTTTACATCCAGTCCCCGTGTGTATACAGTTTTGTAAGTCTTATCATCTGTTCCCACAGGCACACAATGGCCTACTCTTACGAAAAGAGGAACAGGATTTAACGTGTGCGCAAGATGTTCTGAGTGCGTTTGTACACGGGGCCTTGGTTTATAGCTTCATCCGGAGGACTTTTGGGGAGAGTGGAGTCAGCACTGATGTGAACTCCAGGGGGAAAATCTCCTCGAATGGGAATCGAACCCGGGTCGTCAAATTACGAGCGCAATGTTTGGATTTGGTTGTTTGTTGTTGGTTTTTTTTGGGGGGTGGAGAGGTTTTTAGTTGATTTTTTTTGGGGGGAACGGATGTTAGAGGGGGTTTTAGGTTGTTGTTTTTTTGAGGGGGGGAGGGGGTCTTAAAAGATATGAAAAAACAACATCTGAATTATCTCCCCCCACCCTCTCCCCCTCGTGTGGTGCAGCAGAAAGAGCGGCGGTGACGGGGAGGACAGCGCTGCCCCGGCCAGCAGAAAGGCCGCCCCGCACAGACGAGAGATCAAGCTGACCAGTGTCCTGGCCCTGCGCCAAGACATCGAGGACTGCTGCCACTCCGGTAAGTAGCCTGCACCTAGCAACGTAGTCAGGCTGGGGAACACCTTGCACACAGCATCAATGTGCGCGCGTTCGTGCATCCACACGTGAATGCACTCATATACGCTGTCGTACATACACATGATCGACACACATTTACATATATACTGGTATACACACATGTACACACTCACATACACGCGCGTACACACACTTGAACACACTCCTATACGCAGGCGTACATGGTCATTTTTTTCTGTTCCTCAGCTAGAGCTCCGAGGTTCACAAATTATGGGATTTTGCGTATGCGACCATCCCCCCCCCCTCCACCGTGAGAGTAGCCGCATTTTAACTTCAGGAAAACACATGGTGATATACATCGTATAATCCACGCATGTGTGCAGGCTCACCTGTACATTGAAGCAGATATGTAGTTGCGTCATACAGAGAGAATTCATCAGTCAGGAAATCTCTGATATCCGCTCCCCCCTTTCTTGGGGCTGTATAATATATAATTATATAGGCTGGCATTCCAGACAGCTGGAGTTAAATGGCTTCCTGCCCTCTGTCTGAGGAGGTTCCAGGAGTGGCATGTCTGCCTGTAGTGGCACTAGAAGCGGTACTAGACCTGTCATTTTGTTCTCAGCACGCCGCCAGCTTAACCCATTTGTGAATAAAAGAGGATTGGAGGCCTTTTTCTCTTGTGCTGAATTAAGTTAGGCTGTCTGCTGTCCTGTGTGCTTGGGGTACTTTAATATTTACATATACTTTCCTGGTTTGTTCGAATGAAAGTGCGAATAGACTTGCACTTAATGTGTGAACAAGTGCACGCTTACAGCGAGTGCTGTAGCATTGATGGACTTTAAAAACGCATTTGATTTTGCTCAAACTTTCGCCGTACCTACGGAGGAAAACTGTACCCAAATATTCATTTTAAAAATTCGAAAAACGAAAGCTTCATGACTTACAGCAACAAAAACAATTTTGGCTGTGTCACCCAAATATTCATTTTAAGAGATTCTTGACACAAAAGCACTGTCAAAACTGAACACCATATGGAAAGATAAAAATATTTCACTCTCCTCCAAGATCAGACTAATGCGCTCCCTTGTCATATCCATATTCCAGTATGCCTGTGAATCGTGGACCATGACTGCTGATTTGGAGAGAAGAGTATAGGCAGTAGAGATGAGATGCTTCCGGAGACTCCTTGGTATCTCCTACAGAGACCACATAAGCAACGAAGAAGTGCATAACAGAATCCAGCAAACCATTGGTCCCTACGAAAACCTTTTATCAATCGTAAAGAAGTGTAAACTTAAATAGTACGGGCGTGTAACAAGATCAAATATACTTGCAAAAATAACACTGCAAAGCACTGTCCAAGGAGGAAGAAAAAGAGGCAGACCAAGGAAGAGATGGGAGGACAACATCAGCGAATGGACAGACCTAGAACTCAACCAAATTTTGAGAAAGGCAGAACACAGAGAAGAATGGTTGGAACTGGTTGTCAAGTCTTCAAGGGTGCCCCCACGGTCGCCAAACTAAGGGATAGATAGATAGATAGATAGATAGATAGATAGATAGATAGATAGATAGATAGATAGATAGAACCAGCAACAACAACAACAACAACAAAAAGCGGTAGACTTTGTCACATTTCTTGTCCGGCATTCACTCTGAAAAAAAAAAGAGTAAAAGAGAAAAATTAGTAAAGTCAACACGTCAGCTATAATGATGCGTGGCGTACTAATTGGGAGAAAACTGCCCCATGGTTGTTAAGAAGACAGACAGCCTGTCCTGTACAGTGTCCGGACAGGGTCAGTGTCTGACACTGCTGGAGAAGGGGACATCACCCAGATGTGGCTGCAGATTGTTGCTGTCTCCCCCTGATCAGCCAGGGGGGCGGCATTGAACAGGAGTGGTCTGGAGCTGGGAGGGAAGGGGGGGGGGAGCAGACCATTTACCCACATACCTCTTTTTCGGTTTTTTTTGGGTTATTTGAAGTTTGTTGTGGACTGCATATATCATATAGTGGACATCATAAGACCCATCTTGCTGCCGTTCCACTAGCCTGTTGTGAAAAATAGCATGATGAGTAAATTATCACGGCGTTTAAGAGCCATGTGTCAGCATGATGAGTAAATCATTACGGCGTGTAAGAGCTATGTATCAGAATGTAAGAAATAGGACCAGATGCCGAGCCAAATCAGCTGATGTTATGGCATGACCACAGATGTTAGTCAGGGAGAGGTGTGTTATCCCCTCTTGTTTTCTGTTTTTATCAGTCAGTTAGCCTAAGAAGCGCTAAATAATGGTAAACATGGTCCCACTGTTTACAAAGAATACCGCCCATTGCGTTCTATGGGGCTGATGTCTGGAGTGTGGATGCATGCAGCCACAGCACGTCATGATTCAGTACACCTTTGTGCTCTAGAGCAGTTTTGCCTGTTAAGATAGATGCTCACGGTGAACAAATGTTTTTTTTAATATATGAATCCACTGCTTAGCTCGGCAGCCCCCATCATGTGTGGGTCAATGGCCTTTATATAAATAAATCATTCAAGCTCCTTCTCCCCCCCCCCACTCTCTCTCTCTCTCTCTCTCTCTCTCTCTCTTCTCTCTCTCTCTCTCTCTCTCTCTCTCTCTCTCTCTCTCTCT
>CM060319.1:787167-794667 GCA_030674155.1 Stramonita haemastoma | reverse complement strand
CTATTGTAACCTCATACCATAGCAGGGACATAGCCTATCACTATTGTTAACATGTATGGCCTTGCTGTATATCAGCTTCCTTTGTCATTGTTCTTCCTGCTTTTAGATGTGATAAGTTCACCTGACGTTGGTTTGTAGGTAAACGCAAATTTTATTTCTATTGGTTTTTTGTTGTTGTTTTTTTGATAAACAGTTAAACATACATAATTTTTCTTCCTTGCCTTATAGATGAACACAATTGGGGGGGGGGGGGGTGTTGTTTGGTTTTTATAAACACACAATATGTGTTTCGTGTCGATGTTCGTGGGTATCTGTTTGGTAAACTCTTTTTGTATTCGTACAACTTCCATTTCCAGTCGGAGCATCATAAGAAAGATATAGATCAGTTTTTTATTGCCAGCCGTTTCTCTATAGATAAACACGGTTTTTTTTATAGGCACAGTTTCATATGTTTATAGATAAGCACAGTCCCAAACAGCTTATTTTCAGACAGGATGTATGCAACAAGAGTGTTGTGTATAATTACTTTGATAGAAGGACAGGGTGAATGTTGAAGAGTGTTGTGTATAATTACTTTGACAGAAGAAGGACAGGATGTATGTTGAAAAATGGTGTGTATAATTACACTGACAGAAGGACAGGATGTATGGTGAAGAGTGTTGTATATAATTACACTGACAAGACAGAATGTATGTTGAAAAGTGTTGTGTTGTATATAATTACACTGACAGAAGAAGGACAGGATGTATGTTGAAAAGTGTTGTGTTGTATATAATTACACTGACAGAAGAAGGACAGGATGTATGGTGAAGAGTGTTGTGTTGTGTTGTGCATAATTACACTGACAGAAGAAGGACAGGATGTATGTTGAAAAGTGTTGTGCATAATTACACTGACAGAAGGACAGGATGTATGGTGAAGAGTGTTGTGTTGTGTTGTGTAGTGGTGGTGGTGATGAAGGCAGGCTTTCGTGAGCTGTTTAAGGACTGATCTCAATAATTAAAAAAGAGAAGGGAAAAAAGCTGTTCAAGGACCACAATCATGTTGGTGGTTTTGTGCTGTGTTGTGTGGCAGGGTTACGGGACCTGTTCAAGGACCACAATCATGTTGGTGGTTTTGTGCTGTGTTGTGTGGCAGGGTTACGGGACCTGTTCAAGGACCACAATCATGTTGGTGGTTTTGTGTTGTGTTGTGTGGCAGGGTTACGGGACCTGTTCAAGGACCACAATCATGTTGGTGGTTTTGTGTTGTGGTGTGGCAGGGTTACGGGACCTGTTCAAGGACCACAATCATGTTGGTGGTTTTGTGTTGTGGTGTGGCAGGGTTACGGGACCTGTTCAAGGACCACAATCATGTTGGTGGTTTTGTGTTGTGGTGTGGCAGGGTTACGGGACCTGTTCAAGGACCACACGTTCGTGGGCTGTGTGTCTGAGGAACTGGCGCTGGTGCAGCACCAGACACAGCTCTATCTGGTCAACACCCACCGCCTGAGGTACTGACTTCGGGGGGGGGGGGGGGGGGGGGGGGGGTAGAGAGAGAGAGAGATCGTGTGGGTGTGGTTGAGTCTGTGTGGGTAGCGGGGTTGGGGTGAGTGAGTGAGTGAGAGAGAGAGTGTGTGTGTGTGTTTAGTTCAATACAAAGTAATGCAATGGATTATTAGTTTTGTGTATTGAGTATTTTTTCAGGCCGTCTAGCCACATAAACAGGAGAATATGCATACAATTGTGATACATTCTGAGCAAAATTTTAATAAGGGCAGTATTATCACACTGACATGAAATATACTTGTTTCTGAGAATGATGTATACAGATTCTTAACTATGAGAAGGGAATTATTTTGTTTCCGATGTTTCTGTAACGTGGGTGGTTGGGTGTGCATGTGTTATGCGAGTGCATACCATCATTATCATCGTCATCATCATCATCACCATCATCGTCATCATTATTGTTATCATTTTATTAATATTATTATCATTATTATTATCATCATTATTATCATTATTGTCATTATTCTTATTCTTATCATCGTCATCATCATTATATTATTATTACAATCACCATCATCATCATCATCATCATCATCATCATTATCATCACCGTCATCATCATCATCATCGTCGTCGTCGTCGTCATCATCAGTATCATTTTTCATCATTGTTGTTATACTATTTTCTTTCTCTTTTTTGTGATGTGTGTGTTTCAGCAAACATCTCTTCTATCAGATTGCCCTGTACGATTTTGGCAACTTTGGCGTGTTGAGGCTGTCTGTAAGTATGAAGTCTTCTGTCTGTCTGTCTGTCTGTAAGTATGAAGTCTTCTGTCTGTAAGTATGAAGTCTTCTGTCTGTCTGTCTGTAAGTATGAAGTCTTCTGTCTGTCTGTAAGTAAGAAGTCTTCTGTCTGTCTGTCTGCAAGTAGGAAGTCTTCTGTCTGTCTGTCTGTCTGTCTATCTGTCTGTCTGTCTGTCTCTGTCTGTCTGTCTGTCTGTCTGTCTGTCTGTAAGTATGAAGTCTTCTGTCTGTCTGTAAGTATGAAGTCTTCTGTCTGTCTGTAAGTATGAAATCTTCTGTCTGTCTGTAAGTATGAAGTCTTCTGTCTGTCTGTTTGTCTGTCTGTATGTCTGTAAGTAGGAAGTCTTCTGCTGCTTTCTTTCTTTGATGATGCATGGGTGAGAAAACGCCCAACACTGAGAAAGTGTTGAAAGTGTATATAGTCAGTATATGTCTGTCTCTCTGTCTGTTGGTCTGTCACACACTCTCTCTCTCCTCTCCCTCTCTCTCTCTCTCTCTCTCTCTCTCTCTCTCTCTCTCTCTCTCTCTCTCTCTCTCTCTCTCTCTCTCTCTCTCAGCGCAGTGTTTGTGTGACCTTTCTCCTCCTGCAGCTATTGGTTTCTGTGGCTGGGGCTTTGTTTGGGTTTTTTTTTGGTAATGTTCTAGGAGGATAGGGGTGGTAGGGCTTTGGGTTTTTTTGATTATTTTAATACTCTAGGAGGGGGGTGGTATGGCTTTGTTTTGTTTTTTTAATACTCTAGGAGGGGGGTGGTATGTTTTTTTTGTTTTTTTGTTTTTAATACTCTAGGAGGGGGGTGGTATGGCTTTGCTTTGTTTTTTTTAATACTCTAGGAGGGGGGCGGTATGGCTTTGTTTTTTTTTGTTTTTTTATAATCTAGGAGGGGGGTGACATGGCTTTGCTTTGCTTTTTGTTGTTTTTTTAATATTCTAGGAGGGGGTGGTGTGGCCTTGTTGTTACTGTTTCGCTCGTGATCTGACGACCCGGGATCAGAAACCACCGAGGTACCCACTCAAGGGGATTTTTTTCCGTGAAGTTAACATCAGTGTGGACTCCATTTAGAAGGTCCATAGGCTGAGCCATTAACCGAGGTCCTGTTTACATGAACGAATGCATGGAAAACATATTGACTTGGGCACACGTTAAAAATCTCGTTCCGCCTTTGGGAAGAGTAGTCTAATGAGTGCTGGCAGGAACGGATGACAACATTTAAAATAAAAAACAAACGCACATAGTCGTTGTGTATGTACACCATCCCGAAGTCAGAATGCAGCTACCTTCATCAATGTTGGGTAGAAACGGTTGCATACGCAGAGTATCACCATTGCTAAACCTTGGAACTCCAGCTGAGGAATGGAAGAAAACAGGAGTTTCTAGAAAAATCTTCTGTATAGAATTACTTTATATGATTTCCTCCCGATGCTGGCTGTTTGATTAGACCTGTGGATCTTGTTACATATGTACACTTGACTAGACATACACTCTTGATTAGATATGTTATTATTGTTGTATGCCTTTGGGTGTGTATATGATAATTATACATACACACAAGCCCACATGATTGGGTAGGAGCACACACAAGCACATTGATACTCCTACACAGTGATACTCCTACAAGTGCACCTACACAGTGACACTCCTACAAGTGCACCTACACAGTGACACTCCTACAAGCGCACCTACATACACAGTGACACTCCTACAATCCCACCCACACAATGATACTCCTACAAGCCCACCTATACTCCTACAAGCGCACCTACACAATGATACTCCTACAAGCGCACCTTCACAGTGACACTCCTACAAGCCCACTTACACATTGACCTCTAACCTCTGTTGACCCGGGGTGAGTGCAGGAGGCGGCCCCGCTGTATGACCTTGCCCTGCTGGCCCTGGAGAGCGAGGACAGCGGGTGGACAGCAGCTGACGGCCCCAGGGAGGACCTGGCGCGCTACGTGGCCTCCTTCCTGCAGGCCCGGGCAGACATGCTGCTCGACTACTTCGCCCTGCACATCGACCAGGTCACAGGGGGAGGGGGGAGTTATGCAAATGAGGGGGGAGGGAGAGGAGAGGATAGAAGAAAGAAAGGGGCTGATTGTTTTTCACCTAGGTCTTTTCTATCCACTACAAGATCTAGCCATCAGTATCTGCCCTCCATCCGTCCCTGTCTGGTAGCACTGTCTGTGTCATGTCATGCTCGTGGGGGTTATTTTTTTGTTTTTGTTTTGATTTTACTAAGAATTATCGTAGTTTTCATACGGGAAAGAAACATTGATTTTACTAAGAATTATCGTAGTTTTTATACAGGAAAGAAACATTGTCGCAAGAGCTACTGTAGTCACACATGTGCATGCATACTGGAACAGACACTGACATAGTTTATTTTGTGTTTACTTTAGTTGGAACTCCCAGACACACAGTCTGATACTCTGAGTTCAGTTCCAAGAAACCGCAAGAGAAGCTTCGGAAAACTCTGCAGCGTAATTGAGCCGCAAAAATACAGAGAGAGAGAGAGAGAGAGAGAGAGAGAGAGAGAGGAGAGAGAGAGAGAGAGAGAGAGAGAGAGAGAGAATGCCCACGATGTGAAGCTGAAATATATATTGTATGTATCAATATTCACTCACCTTCTTTTCACACCATTTGGCGTTTTTACTTGTCGAAAATCTGTTGAAACAATTAGAAGTATAAAAGGTAGAGTTGTCTGAATATCTACTTGGTGATGACATTGTGTTTGAGGGAATGTCTCCTTCCCTTGTTAGGGAACATCTGTTTAGTTTGGTAGGGAACATCTGTTTAGTTTGGTAGGGAACATCTGTTTAGTTTGGTAGGGAACATCTGTTTAGTTTGGTAGGGAACATCTGTTTAGTTTGGTAGGGAACATCTGTTTAGTTTGGTAGGGAACATCTGTTTAGTTTGGTAGGGAACATCTGTTTAGTTTGGTAGGGAACATCTGTTTAGTTTGGTAGGGAACATCTGTTTAGTTTGGTAGGGAACATCTGTTTAGTTTGGTAGGGAACATCTGTTTAGTTTGGTAGGGAACATCTGTTTAGTTTGGTAGGGAACATCTGTTTAGTTTGGTAGGGAACATCTGTTTAGTTTGGTAGGGAACATCTGTTTAGTTTGGTAGGGAACATCTCTATTGAGGAAGAGGAAAACTCATTCACCATTGCATGTACTCTTGAACCTGTTGCCCATATCATATTTTGCTTGTTGATGTAACCAGCTCATTTCATTATTTCTGAATGTGTCTGTTGTATGTAAGTCTATTTTGTCATCCTTGTTTGATTAAAAGGTTAATGAGTTAGTTTCCTTTTGGGTTTTGTTCGTGTGTACATGTTGATTTGCTTTCTTTTGATCTAGTCACTATGTACACTTTCTGTCTTTACCGTGCATATCATGCACAAATGGAATAACATGTTTGGAACAACTGGACAGGAGGGGAACTTGCTGACCCTACCCATGCTGCTGGACAACTACACTCCGCCCCTGGCTGGGCTGCCCATGTTCGTGCTGAGACTGGCCACAGAGGTAGGTTCTGGCAGAGCTCTTGTCCTGTGGATTGGGGGGGGGGGGGGTGTAGTGTGTACATTTTATCTCCTCTCTCTCTCTTAAGGCTGAGAACCCAGGTGTTCTTTTGTTGTTGTTGCTGCGTGTTCCCTTACTGTAGTCACTGGGGGCCTCCCACAACATGGACTCTGCCACCCACAACATGGACTCTGCCACCCACAACATGGACTCTGCCACCCACAACATGGACTCTGCCACCCACAACATGGACTCTGCCACCCACAACATGGACTCTGCCACCCACAACATGGACTCTGCCACCCACAACATGGACTCTGTCTGTCTCACGCATCACGCCTGCAAATCACTGTGAGACTGTCACTGTAAGGACACACTGGATGTGAAGTATGCAGGCCTGGCTGTATGTCACTGGATGTGAAGTATGCAGGCCTGGCTGTATGTCACTGTCACTGGATGTGAAGTATGCAGGCCTGGCTGTATGTCACTGGATGTGCAGTATGCAGGCCTGGCTGTATGTCACTGGATGTGCAGTATGCAGGCCTGGCTGTATGTCACTGTCACTGGATGTGCAGTATGCAGGCCTGGCTGTATGTCACTGGATGTGCAGTATGCAGGCCTGGCTGTATGTCACTGTCACTGGATGTGCAGTATGCAGGCCTGGCTGTATGTCACTGGATGTGTAGTATGCAGGCCTGGCTGTATGTCACTGTCACTGGATGTGCAGTATGCAGGCCTGGCTGTATGTCACTGGATGTGAAGTATGCAGGCCTGGCTGTATGTCACTGGATGTGCAGTATGCAGGCCTGGCTGTATGTCACTGGATGTGCAGTATGCAGGCCTGGCTGTATGTCACTGGATGTGCAGTATGCAGGCCTGGCTGTATGTCACTGGATGTGCAGTATGCAGGCCTGGCTGTATGTCACTGGATGTGCAGTATGCAGGCCTGGCTGTATGTCACTGGATGTGCAGTATGCAGGCCTGGCTGTATGTCACTGGATGTGCAGTATGCAGGCCTGGCTGTATGTCACTGGATGTGCAGTATGCAGGCCTGGCTGTATGTCACTGGATGTGCAGTATGCAGGCCTGGCTGTATGTCACTGGATGTGCAGTGTGCAGGCCTGGCTGTTTTCAAATACTTCCCCATGTAAGTAGCCACACCCCGCCTTTTGGGGATTTGTTCTCCATGTATAGAGAATACCAGTTGTTATGCTTGGTGTTTGATAAAGTTGAAGGTTATAACCACATGACATAATTATCAAACCACATTTCAATCTAAAAGACCAAAAACTGACAAAGTTTTTAGCCTGGGCTAGTTAGGAGTGTAAGGGAAGTAATACGCATTCACGCTATTGAAAGCACAGCTGATTTCCCTTGGTTCCTGTAGAGCATTTAGTTCTTGTGTATACGCCGGTGTCATTTTGCTTTTCCTTTTTTTTTTCTTTTGAAAAGTGTTGATTTTTCTTATAGATAGGAAAAGATGATATAGGAAAAATGTGTTGTTGGCGAACACAGCAGCATCTGGAATGGAAGGACTTCAGAAGAACTGGAAGAAATTTGTCAACACAGCGTCAAGATTTGGAAGCCAAGGCCACGATTTTCTCTCCCTTCTTTAAAGTTTTCTGTGAACGCTTGCCAACTGTAAATTGTATTATACTGAATTTTCACTATGTTAAGGAAGCAA
>CM060319.1:767167-774667 GCA_030674155.1 Stramonita haemastoma | reverse complement strand
ACACACACACACACACACACACACACACACACACACACACTGCACAAACAGCATATACAAACATCATATATACATACAATTATACACATATGCGCGCGTAGGCGCACCGTTGCATTATTCTGCACGGTCATTTAATTATATTACAACAAACTTACATTGAAAATCATAACAACAACAAAATATCAGTGAATGGCACAAAAGTACACAGTGGTGATAAGGTAAAACTTACAAGTCTTTTTCACTACTGTTATTCATGAGATAGTTTTTTAAGTGTTTTTTAAATGGGGTTTTGCTTGTAGTACTTTTTAGATCTACTGGGAGATTATTCCATAAATGACTACCCGAATACAGAAAACTTGACTTGTAGAGGTCATTTCTGGGTCTTGGGAACGTTAATTAATGATTATGCCTGTGCGGATCTATTTTGAAGGATTTTTTAATCTTAGGAGGAGCATTTCCGTTTATAACATTATGCATGCACACAGCTTTGTTGAAAAAAAGTCTTTTATGAAAAGTCAGTATATTTAATTGCTTGTAATCAGAAACAGTCAATGAGCTTGACTTTAACAGAACCAGCTTAAGTGCTCTTTTATATAAACGGTGGATAAATTTCAAATTTGTTTCACTGCATTTGTCCCATAGTGTAGATGCATAGTCGATAATTGGTAAAACATGGCCACAAAAGAAGAGTTTACGGGAATGGTTGTCGAGAAAGTTCTTTATCTTAGATAGCTGAAGTAACCTGTTAGAGAGACGTTTTCCCAGAGACATCACGTGATCTGTCCATGTCAAGCTCTTGTCAATAGTGATACCTATGAGAATCCACTTCTTCAATTAATCGTTTATCAATAAACAAGGGTTTAAAACTGGATTTCATTTTTTGTCTTTTCTGTCTAGCTGAAACATACATACATTTTGTTTTTTTTTCGCATTTAAAGACATATGATTTAACTGTGTCCAAGAAATTAGTCTGTCAATGTTATCCTGTAGTTTGTTGCCTAACGTATTGGGATCAGAGTCACTACAGAACAGAGATGTATCGTCAGCAAACATTTCACAGTGACAATTTACAAAGCAGGGTAAGTCGTTTACATAAATGGAAAACAGTAGGGGTCCGAGCACTGATCCTTGTGGTATACCATGTTCAACGTCTACTAAATCTGATGTTTGGTCATTTACTACCACTAGCTGCTTCCTATCTGACAAAAAACTTGCTAGAAGATTAATAATTTCTGGTGTTAGCTTGTACAAGTATAATTTACGCAATAATAAAGAGTGGTTAATGACATCAAAAGCCTTCTCGAAATCAACAAAAAGAAGACCAGTAAATTTATTTTCATTTATATTATGCAAGACATTGTCAGTGAGTTGGATAAGAGCTGTATGACAGGAATAGTTTTTTCTAAACCCAGACTGACTTTCACTCATAAGTTTGTTATTAGTAAAGTAAGAATATATGGATTTTTGTAAATGCTTTTCAACAGGCTTAGATAAGACAGACAAAATGGAAATCGGTCTGTAATTTGACGGAGAAGAGGAATCACCCGACTTGTAAACAGGTATAACTTTAGCTGGCTTCAGTTTGTAAGGAAAGCAATTTTTTTCAATGCACAAATTGTATAGGTAGGTAAGTGAGTCGAAAATCAACGGGCTTGAAAGATTTAATATTTTCGCATCTAAGTCATCTAAATCACGAGTTCTTGACTTCTTTTTTAGAACTAAGCTTTCGAGTACATCAAGAATAGTCATTGGTGGTAGGTAGAAAGGAAAGTTAATTGGTTTTGACTCCATGTACTGCTTTAAATAATGAAGATCGTTATCTCTTGATCTGTCATGTAATATAACTTTATCTGCAACATTTGAAAAATGACAGTTTAATTCATCTGCTGATATGTCTTTAATGGCATGTTGACTTTTGGATACACGTTTGTTTGTTAATAAATTTATAGCTTTCCAGACTTGGCGAGAATCATTTGCTGACACCAACATCTTTTGAAGGTAGTTTCGCTTTGATCGGCGTTTAATTGAATTAACTTTATTTCTTTGGTGTTTATATTGCTCTTTTGTCCCATGAGTTTTTAAATAGTTTCTATAATGTATTTCAGATTCAATATCTTTTGTTATCCAAGGTGGTTTTATTACATCCTTAACTCTTTTCCTTATGAAGGGTGCATGTTTATTGTAAACTGAAATAAATGTATTAATCCAAAATTCAACAGCTTCATTGGGATCTCTTATTTGATATACATGGTTTAATGGTGAATTTAACAGGTCAGAAACAAAATCACTCTCATTAAAGTTTTTAAATCTTCTGTAATAAATTGTTTTATGTCCTACCTTAGGAATTTTTATTCGATTTTTGAACCAGGTAAAACAAACTGGATTATGATCGCTACTCCCACATGATGGAGCACAAACTTCGACTATATGTTGTTTCGTGTTAGTATATATATGATCTATCAATGTTGCAGTGTTGTTAGTTACTCGCGTTGGTTTGTCAATTAACTGTTCAAGTCCATGCAATGTGTAGTTATGGTACCATTTAGATTTTGGTTTTAATAAATCTATGTTAAAGTCTCCAAGAATAACGGTTTCATGGTTCAAAAGTATCACTTCATCCATAAGGGAATTAAATTTATCTATCCACACTGTAGATTCTGATGGATTTCGGTATACAAAGCCTATCAAGAGAGGTCTATTGCGCTGCAGTTTAATTTCTATCCAAATTGATTCAATATCATAAACATCGAAATTGTGGAGTCTTTTACAATTTAGAGAAGATGCAAAATATGTAAGTAAACCAGTGGTTTTGGGTTTATCAGGATCTAAACGAAGGATTTGGTACCCTGGTATGCTAATGTCTGCATCGGTAAATTTTTATTAATGATCCTTTTATTGACCAGGTATGCTTTTTAATGGACTGAAAAAACACTCAAGTCAATCACGCGAGTTACTTCAGGTGTCAATTCATCACTCAGTGATCTGTGAATTCTTTTTTACAGTTGGAACATATTATTACTTTATACACTGTGCTGCTCTTATTTTCTGTTGTCACAGTTTTGTTATACATTCTCCTTCCTTTTGCTGTTTATAGTACAGGTAGCTAGATACTCCAGCACAGACATATGACTTGACGGTGTACTTATTATCGGGAATTCCGGGAATTATCGGGAATTCCCGTAAATGGGGAATTCCTGTGCCTGGTTGCAGACTGACCCAGTTGCCATTTGGGCACGTGCATCGTGCTCATGATCCACAGAGGGACTGTTGGCTCTAGAACCGCCATAGACATGGTCGTCAGCATTACTGCTCCTGCACACACACACACACACACACACACACACACACACACACACACACACACACACACACACACACACACAGGTGTGCGAGCACGCTCATGAATATCAATAACAAAGCAACAACGATGTTACATATCAAAGGTATGTGTGATCCAACCTGCACTTCTCCCTTTTTAAAACTTAAAAAAAAATTATTCTTTTATATCGATTATCATGAAATAAGCACTCATTTATTTTTTTACATCCAGCCCCGGTGTGTATGCAGTTTTGTCAATTTTGTCATCTGTTCCCACCAACACAAAGTCCTACTCTTTCGATAAGCGGAACAGGATTTAACGTGTGCGCAAGATGCTCTGCATGCGTTCGCACACGGGCCTCGGTTTATAGTCTCATCCGAGGGACTCTGGGGAGAGTGGAGTCAGCACTGGTGTTAACTCCAGGGTAAAAATTGTTGTTGTCTTCAATTTAACGTCTGTTCACACTCAGTGATATTAGACGAGGAAAGTGAAAAGTAAAGTTGAAGGGAGTGGAAGGAGAGGGAGAAGAAAAGACTGAAGAGTTAGCATGTGGGTGGATGTTTTTGTACATGAAAAGGTAATAATACCTATAAAAAAAAGAGAGAGAAATCTTAGACATGAGAAAAGTTCAAATTTAACAAAGTGTGAACATTAAACATCAATAATGTAACTACAACAAATTTGATATTCAAGTGGACTGTGCAATAAACATCTAGCAATGGCAAAGGCTAACTTTGAAGTGTGTGTGTGTGTGTGTGTGTGTGTGTGTATTCTTAAAACTTAGCCCCCAGTAGCCTACAGGGTGGAAGCCATGTCATATATATATATATATATATATATATATATATATATATATATATATATATATATATATATATATATATATATATATCTCTTTTTGAGATCCAAGTAAAGGTAATTTTTCTTCAACTTCTACTGCCTGTGCCAGCACTGAAAGTGACTGGTAATGTTTGGGTTATCATTGTTATCCAGCTGGGATTATAGGCCTATCAGCTGGGTACAAACTTTATGATCTCCCTTGCATCCTTTCTTATAAAGGATCCCCGAACATAAGGCACAAAGATTCACTAGGTGCTATTTTTTTCTATATTCAGTTTTTTTTACATTTTTTCCAAACATATTTTTTTCTCTTTCTATTTTTATCTTTTACTGGCAGCAGTGGTAGGCCACAGGAATATTTACCTATTCCTAGGGCTGCAATGGACACCTCTGAATTCTAAAAAGTGTCTTGTCCTTACCACAGAGGGTGAGTGAAATAGCAATCACTGCCGGGACTATGAAGAGTCCTCAACCAGGAGCCGATACTCGAGTCAGGTCAGGCCCAAAGCATGGTCCTTATTCAATAATTCCCCAAATGCTGCCTTTAAAGACATTTATCTAATAGTGGGTGTTTTTTTAATTTTTTTATTTAAAACTTTGGATAACAACAATCCATTGATGGGAATGAAGTTGCATGTTCTCCACTATATTTTCTCAATAAAATATATATGTATATACCCAGCCTATTGTACAGAAAGGCAGCCATGTCATCTATGTATATACCCAGCCTGTTCTACACTGGGTGGATCAACTCACCTGCTTGTCTGTTAAGTTGTTGTCTGGGTGCCAGCCTTTCGGATGAGACGAAAAACCAAGGCCCTGTACCCAACATGTATTCCATGCACGTAAAAGAGCCGAAGAGGTGTGAGCCAATTCAAATACGTGGAAGAGATGAGCCAATTCAAATACTTAGGCTCCATCCTAACAAAAGATGGCACATCAAACAATGAAGTGAAAGCTCGCATTGCAACAGCAACATCTGCTCTAGTCAGACTCCAGAGGATCATCAGAAGCAACAACATCAGCTTCTGCACCAAATACCACCTCTAAAAATCCCTCGTGATATCTATCCTCCTATATGGCTGTGAATCATGGACTCTGACAGCAGAGTTAGAGAGAAGAATCCAAGCATTCGAGAACAAGTGCCACAGAAGACTCCTCAAAATATCATACAAAGAACACAAGACTAATAACTATGTGAAAGAAGAAATCAAAAAGCGTGTGGGCCCCCAAGAGCCTTTGCTCTCCACCATAAAGAGGAGAAAGCTGATGTGGTTTGGTCACACCACAAGACACAACACCCTAGCAAAAACCATCTTGCAAGGAACAGTCGAGGGCAAGAGAAGAGGCCGCCAAAAGAAATCATGGGTTGACAACATCAAAGACTGGACTGCCCAACCCCTGCAACGCCTCCTACTAGCCACACAGGATCGTGAAGCATGGAAAAAGATCTCCGTTGCGTCTTCTCTCATGTCCCCCCTACGTCCTTTGGGACATGGGACTGAGTGAGTGAAAAGAGCCCACAGCGACAGAGTTGCATCTGGCAAAATTCTACAGACACAAGCCACGCTCTAGTAGGGAAAACAAAGACATATAGACAGGATAATATTTTTTAAAAAAAGGAATGAGTGGCGCTTCTCCCGACGAAGAGCATCAAGAGTTTCAGGCAGGGGAACAGACGGTGGCTGAAAGCGGTAGCGTGCAACTCTCACCTGAGGCCACCAGGATGTAGGGGTCCCTCAGTAAGATGTGCAGAGGGGTGAACTGGGCAGCCTTCTGCAATGATAGAGCTATCACATCATATCACAGCACATCACAGCACATCATAGCACAGCACATCACATCACATTAAATCACAGCACATCGTATCACATCACATTAAATCACAGCACATCGTATCACATCACATTAAATCACAGCACATCATATCACATCACATTAAATCACATCACATCACATTAAATCACAGCACATCACATTAAATCACAGCACATCACATTAAATCACATTAAATCACAGCACATCGTATCACATCACATTAAATCACAGCACATCATATCACATCACATTAAATCACAGCACAGCACATCATATCACATCACAGAACATCACAGCACATCATATCACAGCACAGCACAGCACAGCACATTCCATCCCATCCCCTCACCTCCATAAGTGTGATGCTCATGTATCATACTCTCATCATTCCTATTCTACTCGGCAACAGCAAGGTAACTTCTTAGTACCACCACAAAACACAAAAACACAACTGAAAAATGATGTCGAAAACAAACTACCAAACAAGAAGTAGCAACACACCACACTGGCATTTTTGTAGTTAAAGTCCATAAGAAATAAGGAGGGTTAATGATAGTTCAGGTAATTGAGAAAGGCACTTACCTATTGCCAGGTATTGGTTGAAAAGGCATTGACAAATTGCACGGTTTGTTTATTTTGCTTTATAAAGATTCAGTGTGATATATTCCATGTATTTTTTTAAACTACTATAACTATTTGTTAAAAAGGCACGGACACACTACCAGTTATTCGTCAGTTAAAACCCTCCGTCACCAGGCTTATGGGCTTGCTTATTAAGGTTTGAAAAGAAAACAAATTGACATACATCAACAAACGTTCATCCTGAAAGAAAAGAAAGAAAGAAAGAAAGAAAGAAAGAAAGAAAAAGAAAGAAAGAAAAAAGAAAGAAAGAAAGAAAGAAAGAAAGAAAGAAAGAAAGAAAGAAAGAAAGAAAAAAGAAAGAAAGAAAGAAAGAAAGAAAGAAAGAAAGAAAGAAAGAAGAAAGAAAGAGAATAAAGAAAGAAAGAAAGAAAAGAAGCCAGAAAAAAAAAAACAAGGCTTACCCCTTCTTTGGGTCGTAGTCCGAACACAAAGCACTGGAAGGCTGTAAAAGAAGAACAAGCATTCTGGAATTAAAAAAAAAAAAAAGCGTAAGATGGCAACGTCTGTTGTTCGCTCGCTGTCTCCTCTCTCTAAGTCCCTTCATCAAGTGTTTGGGCGATTTCATATTGCTTATATCCCTATCTATCTATCTATCTATCTATCTATCTATCTATCTATCTATCTATCTATCTATCTATCTATCTATCTATCTATCTATCTATCTATCTATCTATAACTTTGATAACATGAAAAGAAAATGATTCTAAGATTGTAAGGGGAGAGAGAGAGAGAGAGGGGGGGAGAGAGAGAGGGGGGGGGGAGAGAGAGAGGGAGAGAGAGAGAGAGAGAGAGAGAGAGAGAGAGAGAGAGAGAGAGAGAGGGGGGGGGGGGGCGAGCGAGAGAGACAGAGTGAGAGAGAGAGACTGACCCAGGTCCAACAA
>CM060319.1:754667-762167 GCA_030674155.1 Stramonita haemastoma | reverse complement strand
AGAAGGCAACAGCGTTCTTTATCAGGGGGAGACCATTGAAAAGCGTCGTGCTTTCGAGTGAAGTATGTCGTAGCCTGCGAAAAAGAAAAAAACCTGCGAATATTTTTATCCTGATTATGCCCTCTTTTATCTTTTTTGCGTTATTGTCGCAAATAGTAGATCTTACCAGCACAGCCAATAGGTTATTGTTACGCACACTTGGAGAAAAGTAAGGCTAGAGTGAGGGGTAGTATACATGTGTATGCCTTGCACACCTCCTACTGGGAGACCCAAATCTGATTTTTATATCAAACGTTTTCCTTAATGCATGATGTCACGTTTGTGGTAGGTGTACTGTCTACAAATCAAACAGATCACTTGCGACACTACTCAAGTCAAGTTAAACAGTATCATACGCATGCATGTTATTGGTAATAGACACAACTGCTTGATAGCGGGATAGCCGATGGAGGCCCAAAATCGGATAACTCTGCTAGGAATGAACTTAATAAACATTTTCTGTTTTATGTACTGTATTTTAATTTGTCTGAATGAGAGAGAGGGAGAGAGAAAATAATATACTTGCAGTCAGGAAAAGAAAACAAACTGATGGATGAAGTGCTCTCTGGCAACGCGGCTGTCCCTGAAGAAAGCAGCCCGAATTTCACGCAGTGATTTCTGCAGTGACTTAGCAGTGACTTAAAGTGGTAGTATTCAATTCAATTCAGTGACTCTTAAAACGGTAGTGACAAAATATCAAGAAGCCCTTTATTCCAAATAATCGTAAACATCCTCTATGACAAGTAAAACTGATATTGAGATTTTAGCCTACTTTGTTGCGTACGGGATGTAGCCTTTTGGACTAAGAAATGCTTTAAATGTTATTTCCCTTAGTTTTGGAAACTGGTTTGGTTTTGCTTTTTTAACGTAGCAGAATTTTCCAAGTAGGCTACCTGATGTACACCATAAACCCTATTTTCTGGACTCATTTCTATCTGAATCACTTTCCTTTTCTGTCGTTCCCTCTCTCTTTTTTTTTAAAGCAGTGTTATCACGATTGCAATGTTTCAGTGCATACAAGTCAATTTTTTCTTCCTCATGAAAACCAAACCAAATCATACAGATCTCTTGTCTGACATGAATACGGAGAGGAAACGAAAGGGAGACATGGACATTTCTCCCACATTGATAACTGTTCAATACAGTTTTAAGATTTGGGTGCTAAATTTAAGAGCTAAATGTGTTTAGGTAATTCGGACCTGTGCATTTCATTGATTGTATTAAATGCTGTTTACCAGAAATAAAAATATCTACAATGAGAATGTTTTAAAATCAATACACACCAGAAAATAATAGATTAAAACAATTTTAAAAGCTGGTGTGAAAAGGGGGGGGGAGAGTATGTTTAAAAGTTTTTAAATGTGTGTCAGTTGTACTCTGAGACACATAACACAATGCTTCCAAAAATTCTTATCGACAAAGAAAACAGTGGAGCAGTCCCAACACTTACCGATGGAGGCAAAAAAGATGATGGAACAGCCGACAGAGAGGATGATGGGATAGCCAACCCTGACAACAAGCATTGGCAAAGTAAACATCTTGAGCACACGTTAAAACTCGTTCCGCTTTTTGGAAGAGTAGGTGACTGTGTGCCGGGAACGGATAACAAAATTTACACTGCTGCAAACACACAGGGGCTGGATCAAAAAGGCACACAACTGCTTATTCCATTATCCTTGAAAAATAGAAATAATAATAATAATAATAATAATAATAATAATAATAATAATAATAATAATAATAATAATATTGATGATGATGATGATGATAATAATGATAATAATGATGATGATAATAATAATAATATTGATGATGATGATGATGATAATAAATAATAATAATAATAATAATAATAATAATAATAATAATAATATAATAACAATAATAATAATAATAATAATAATAATAATAATAATAATAATAATAATAATAATAATAATAATAGTGTATCATTGGTGGCATCTTTGTGTAATGATCATTGATGCCGCCTATGTGTGCCTTAAATGAAAGGAAACAACAAAAAAGTATTATCATCTGCTTTTTCTCACAGTAAGGTGGGGAAGAAGGCTGAAGCAGGCTTACAAGATCCAGTAAATAAACAAACATTACTGTGCAACTTTACCACCAGGAAAAGATATCTGAAACAAACATGCAATAAGGAATCATCTAACTATCTCTGTCTCTATATGTCTGCTTTGTCTGTCTGTCTGTCTCTTTATGTCTCTCTGTCTCTTTATGTGTGTGTGTGTGTGTGTGTGTGTGTGTGTGTGTGTGTGTGTGTGTGTGTGTGTTTTATTTATTTATTTATTTATTTTATTTATTTATTCTTTTATATCGAGGATAACAGAATAAGCAATCATATGCTTTTTTTCATCCGGTCCCCGTGTGTATGCAGTTTTGTAAATCATGTCATCTGTTCCCACCGGCACACGATGGCCTACTCTTACGAAAAGCGGAACAGGATTTAACGTGTGCGCAAGATGTTCTGCGTGCGTTCGCACACGGGGCCTCGGTCTAAAGTCTCATCCGAAGGACTTTTGGGGAGAGTGGAGTCAGCACTGATGTTAACTCCAGGAAGAAAATTTCCTCGACCGGACTCGAACCCGGGTCTTCAAATTGCCAGCGCAATGTTCTGACCACTAGGCTATCCGCCCCCCCCCCCCCCCCCCCCCGTGTGTGTGTGTGTGTGTGTGTGTGTGTGTGTGTGTGTGTGTGTGCGTGCGTGCGTGCGTGCGTGTGTGTGTTTGTCTGTGTGTGTGTTACGCATTTTATGGATGAAGATGTTCATTAAATCGTTTTTCTGTAAAAGTGCTATAACAACTGTAAAAAATGTTATAACCAGTGTAAAAAAAAAAGTGCTATAACCAGTGTAAAAGTGCTAATAACTACTGTAAAAATGCGATATTTGACAGTAAAGTGATGGGTCATGCCACCAACAGGTATCTTGTCTGAGCTTTCGTCTATTTGTTCTGTTGGCTGGGTCCCATTTTTGACATTTCAATGAGAACTCATAAAAGCATTGCTTGTTGTACTCATTTCATACATTGTTGTTGCACTCATTTCATGCATTGCTGCTATGGGTTTTTTTACGAAAAAAAAAAGGTTTCAACCAAGGCTGATGCCTGCAGCGCTTGTAATGTTTCAGCCAGGTGTGGCTGTTTTCTGGCCACACTCCACAGCTAGCTGCTGGTTCCTTCCAGTAGAGAAGAACAAGAGATGCTGTCAGACAGCTTTGTTGTTGTAGTAGTTGTTGTTACTATTGTTGTTGTTGTAGTTGTTGTTACTATTGTTGTTGTTGTAGTTGTTGTTACTATTGTTGTTGATGTTGTTGTTACTGTTGTGGTGGTAGAAGTAGTAATAGTAGTTGTTCTTACTGTTGTTGTTACTGTTGTTGCACGTTCCCAAACTTAACAATCAATCAATCAAATTTTTATTTCCAGATGGTACATTGAGTAAGCATCGATTTGCTTTTTTTCCATCAAGCCATCTATCTAAAGAAAAGAAAAAAATCCATACAACAACAAAAATCAAATCAAAACAAAACAAAACAAAAAACCAACAAAAAAAACAAAGCAGAAAATCCCTAGCAAACAATAAAGCCAACAAAAGAAAGAAAAGCAAACAAACAAATAAAACAACAAACATTTCACCAACATTAATTAGCTAACATGATTTCAACAGCTTTAAAATAAAATATGCCTATAGATAATACAAGCAACTACAATAACAGCAAAAACAACCAAAAGAGAAAAAAAAACAACACTCAAAAGCCATACACACACACACACACACACACACACACACACACACACACACACACACACACACACACACACACACACCGCTACACCTACACACACACCCACACCTACACCTACACACACCTACACCCACACCCACACACACACACACACACGCACACACACACACACACACACACACACACACGGTTTGCGCTCATCCACTCAGCGCGTATACTCGTACGTACATGCACACATTTAGAGTCTTTTAAAAATCATATAGTGTCAAAAAAACCCACAAAAAACAGCTTATATCAGTTACAATGTAACCAAAAACAATTATTTAAGACTAAAAAAAAAAAAAAAAAGATTCCATGAAATATCTATAAGCAATTTATGTCAGATTACAATATCTCTATACTTCAGTTCATACTTTATATTTTTAGGAGGAAGATAAGGAAAAAACAACAAACGCAACAATACCTTTTAATAATACCCATCATCACTGAGAGGAAATAACATATAGGCTAAAAAACATACAATCAAACAAAAGAAAAAGTAAAACAAACAAACAAACAAAAACACCCCACAAAAAGCACACACAAAAACAAACAATCAAACCAAAACAACAAAAAACCAATCCACAAGGATTATATATTAGAGGGAAGAAAAGAAAAAACAACAACAAAAGCAACAATACCATATAATAATACCCATCACCACTGAGTGGAAATAACATAACAAACGTACGGGCATGTACACATTTAAGGGTTTGAAAAAAAATCATATAGTGTCAAACAAACAGCTTATATCAGTTACAATGTCACCAACCATTATTTAAGACTTAAGAAAAAGAATCCATGAAATGTCAATAAACAACTTATGTCACATTACAATATCTCCACACTTCAGTTCATACTTATATATTAGGAGGAAGAAAAAGAAAAGAAAAAAAAAAGAAAAAACAAACAAACAAACAAACAAACGCAACAATACCATATGATAATACCGATCTCCACTGAGAGGAAATAACATATACACTAACAAACATACAAAAAACAAAAAACTAACAAACAAACAAAAGCAACAGACAACCAAACATACAAAATAAATGAAAAACCCCAAACAAAACAAAACAAAAGCAAAAAACAAAAAAAATTCACACACAAAAAAGAAAAAATTGAGTGGGGGGTGGGGGGGGTGGGGGTGGGAACGGGTGGGGAGGGGGTATCAAGGAGGAAGGGGGAAAACACAAACAGCAAACAGAAGAATTATAATAATGATTTATGATTATATTCATAAATAAAGATCCCTACACATATGAACAAAAACAAACAAACAAACAACAACCAGAACAAAAAGTAAGGCCTTATCCTCTAATCAAATAATATAAATATAATAGTGCTAATAGTCCCATTAGTAAAAATAATAACATAAATTAAAAAAAACATTTATACTGAAACTATTGAACTGGGTAGGAAAAAAAAGCATAAAAAAATGTCTCCAATCTAGTCATCAGATCAATGGTTTGGTTTTCTCCTTTTGAATTTGCAGAATATACACTGTTTACATACATCACATATTCCCTATCCTGTTCAAAATTAAATTATAGAAAAAAAAACAAAAAAGAAATCTTTCTCCACCTTTTCCCCCTTCCACATACATATCTAGCAAGCAAAGTGTAGATTTTTTCAGTCACACCCAGACTATGCACTCTCACCCCTCCCACCTTGGAACCATGGTCAGATTGAAAAAGTTCTCACTGAAAGAGAAGTTAGAGTGCATCATAGGTTTTCTTTTTAAGTACCTCACCTGTGATATTAGTAAGTATATTCAGGCTTTTTAATGTTGTGGTGCGAATTGCACTAATACGCCATAATTGGTAGTAACATGAATAGCAGGTAAGCATGGTGACTTTTTGCATAGAGAGTGTATCTTCAATAACACCTATATATACTTCATGGAGGATGGACAGAGGAACTGACCTATTGCTAAGTTCAATTGCTGCTGTTGGGATGGAAGAGAGTTTGTGTCTGGTCCTCACAGAGATGGCCTCGCTTTTATCTGCATTCAGCTGTAACTTGTTCTGTAAGCCTATCACCCAGTTTTGAATATCTTGAAGAGAGTAAGACATGATTTTAGCTGTCCAAACTTTGTCCATAAGCATTGCAAAATAAAAGTATAGTTTCTGTCCAACTTCTATTGTAAAGAAAAGAGTAAGTGAGTGGTTGAAATGAATTGTTTGCAGACCTGAAAACAAGGAAGTTGGTCAGTTCTGCTTAAAGGGCTGTGTGAATTTCAGCACGAAAGGAAACAAGGAAGTGGTGACATTGTAATTACATAGGAGTCTATGTTTGCTTTACAAAGGGCAATGTTGAGGGTACACCCCCCTCTCTGTATACAGAGCAGGGGACTGGTTGTGATAACGATAAAAACACAGGTGTGGGCATGACTGAACGTTGGCAAAATGCCCAGCCCCAGTTTGAAGACAAACAATCCCGGCAAGAGGTCTGTGAAAACAAACAGTGTCTGCTGTTCTTTCCTCTTCAGGATCCTCAAGGGTTTATTTTACTTCACTTTCAATTTTCCCCCTTTAACTTGCCCAGCGGTGTGTGTGTGTGTGTGTGTGTTTTGTGTGTGTGTGTGTGTGTGTGTGTGTGTGTGTTTCTTTCTAATCCCAGTCTTAAAGATCTACCCCCCCTTCCAATCCTGTCTTCTTTTTCTTGTCCCTTCATTCCACCAGGGAGTCACTGGGACACTGCACTGCACTACAGTGTTGTCAGTTTCCCCAGTCATGACAGTTTTATGCCAAATCCGGTGTCTCTGCAATTGGCTTCCCCGGCAATTTTGAACTATGATTAGTGCAATGTTTGTTTTTTCTATTTACCAGTTACAAACAGCACTAACTACACCCTCTGTGTAAAGCCTCATGTACCCATAGAATTTGGGGGAAAACCTGCCTGCCCTCCCCCCCTTCCTCTGCTTACCTGCCTGCCCCCCCCCCCCCCCTTTCCTCTGCTTACCTGCTGCACAGGGGTCCTACAAAGGGGTTGGCAATCAGCTGAACTATGGCTTTGGAAGACAGCAACCAACCAACACGCGTGTTCTCGGAGTCGGCAACAGCAGCCAATGAAAAGGCGTGTTTCACCAGGCTGTCATCAACCAGGGTGTTTTCTTTGCTGCTATTGGTCGACGTCAACGTCGCTGCCGCAGTCTGATTGGCTTCCTCCTCGTACTCTTCTTTGTCCAGATGAAGGAGGAAAGCAGGAATGATGGGAACTGGAAACAATCACCCTAATGGGTTTCTTTTTAGGATTGATAGAAAAAACAAAAATCTTTGTATTTCTAAAAAGGCAAAGGAGTCTCCAAACAACGTCTGAAGTAGCATTGAAATTTTAAAAATAAAAATCAAAGGTTTTTCCTCACTATGCCATGGTTAACCACAATATCCATAATTCAGAATGAATCAAAGATATTGGTTCCCTATTCAACTTGTTGTAAAGACTGATCTCCTTCACATCTGGTGAGAATGACAACAAAACAGTAAAGTGGATTTATACTCAGATTTATATATATTTTTAAGTAGAAAAATAATACTGTTTTTGTTATTGTCTCTGTCCATTGCTGAAACTTTTTAACACTTGACAGACCCCCCTCCCATAGACACACACACAAGCACACTTTGAAACTTTCCAGCACTGTATCTTAGCTAGTCACAGCT
>CM060319.1:724667-749667 GCA_030674155.1 Stramonita haemastoma | reverse complement strand
TTGGTGGGTTACATGTTATTAGGTTAAGATTTATAGCTAAATGGTGCATTTATGTCGTTCAGCAATGGTTTTGTTTCTTAAAGTTCTGTGAAATCCTCCATATCCCCAAGGGATGACTGGGATTAAAGTATTTGGATTTGAATGTAGGCTTATCATTATATTATTGGGGAGGGGGGGGATCTTTGACAAAAAAAGATATGATAGGATTGTAACTAGTTACCTACACATTTTTCTCCGCTATATTTTACTGAATTATATGTAAGTGATGGGGCAGTAAGTAGATTACCTCCCATGTGGTTAGGGCCCTATTGCAGAGTCGTGTTTCTAAATCGGGACACACCTGTGAATTGTGTGATGCTCTGTTTCCTTGGATGGTAGTCGAAAACCGTCTGGTGCGTACACTTTGTTTGCACGGTGAAATGTAGAATTTAAGGCTCGTTCACGTAGAAACGACTTCCTAAGTGTATGACCGTGCCCACTTGTGGCTTGAACAGAGATGTGATAAACATAATTATGTCCACTCTTATAATGTGTGTGCGCATTTGCACACGTGTACGTTTGTGAGTGCAAACGCAAATGTGCACACATGTGCAACCTACAGAAAATTTTGATTCGATATTAAAGGATTAAAGAATCTCTGGGATTGCTAAAATTAAACAAATCGGAATTTGCTTTTCACAGTCTCAGATCTACACAAACCATCCTTTATGAGGCTTGAGAAAAGACCTGACCTTCTGTCCAATCTACCCCACCCCTTCTTTCAACCCACTATATATCCCACCCACTTCCCCCAACTCTTACCCCCTTCCCATTCTGACAAGACCAAATCTGGCGAAGTAGAAAAAAGAAAGCTGCAATGTTCCCCCCTTCCCACCCCCTTCCTCTGCCCTGTCACTGTCCGGGAAGCAATGGTGGCACGTGCACATCGTTGCACCACTTGGAGCAAATTGGGGACCAAAAGAAACAACAACAACCCCACCCCCCAAAAAACACACACAAAAAAACAACAAACCCACAAGCAGCCGTCACAAGCTGTTAAGGACTTGTCCAGTGCATAATGGCTTCCATCAGCCTTCATTAAGCCCCTTACATTTATTAGTGCACAGTTAAGATACATATTATGGGCGATTTTTTGTGGTTCCATGTACAGACAACTTTGTTGAAACGCCTACACAAAAGTAAAGCATATTTCATACTCGAGTAGTACTTGAATTTAAACTGTTCTTACTTTATCTTTTGATCATTCAGCTGTTTTTTCTTTAAATTCTTGAACAATTCTTTAATTTGAGCAAGCCTTAACTTGCCTGGTGAATGTATCAAAAAATATTTGAATTGATGCTACCATCTGGGGAAAACTGTAAAATACAAAAAATAACAGCAAAGATTAACAACAAAAACAGCTAAAAACATCCAAAACAAAACAAAAAACTCGGATCCATCTCTAAAACAAAACAAAACAACAACAAAAGCGAGAGAATCAAATAGACAAAGAGACAAACAAATCAAACGAACAAAGTCCCGGCAATCCATGCAGTCATGTCATGAAAATCACAGGTTAAACATATTGAAGCAAAAGTGGGTTTTTTCTTCTGCCTGCATCATTTTTCAGTTAATTTCTTGCTATTTTATCCGGTTTAAATGTTGTTAACTGCAGGCTGCAAATGAGTTAATTTACAGGAAACAAAACCATATATTTTTTTAATCTATTCTTTTATATCTAGAATAATGGAATAAGCACCCGTGTGCTTTTTACATCCAGTCCCCGTGTGTATGCAGTTTTGTAAATGTTGTCATCTGTTCCCACCGGCACACAATGGCCTACTCTTACGAAAAGCGGAACAGGATTTAACGTGTGTGCAAGATATTCTGCGTGCGTTCGCACACGGGCCTCGATTTCTAGTCTCATCCGATGGACTGTTGGGGAGAGTGGAGTCAGCACTGATGTTAACTCCAGAGGAAAAATACACTCGAACGAGCTCGATGCCCGGGTCGTCAGATTGCGAGCCTGGCATACTCCTGCATTTGATAACTAGTGTATCTATTGAGATTTCATTGCTTTGATTTCCATTGAGAGAGAGAGAGAGAGAGAGAGGAGAGAGAGGAGAGAGAGAGAGAGAGAGAGAGAGAGAGAGAGAGAGAGAGAGAGAGAGATCAAATCAAATCAAATCAAATCAAATCAAATCAAATCAAATCAAATCAAATCAAATCAAATCAAATTCTTTTATTTCAAGGATAATGAATACGCACTCTTTTTACATCCACTCCCCGCCCTATTCAGGGATTACATCAATTTAAAACACCTCCAACTAACAACAATAATAAACCAAACAACAATGCCAAAACAATAAGACAGTAATAAACAGAAGGCAAGTTGTAAGGACAGATGGTAATTTATAATAGAATAACAAAGGCACAATACAATGAACTAAATTTTATAGTTAACAATTAAATTATCATAAATTGAAAACAAAATCCAAGTGAGAGCAGAAAATCGATAATAAGTAAGTGGTAATTGAAACAAAAACAAACAAACAAAAGTAGTAAATAAAACATGACAAGTTAGCTACTGGGTACATTATCCAATCATCATCTGTACTAGCTGTCAATAAAAATAGTCATAGGCCTAGAGGTCATACTATTTTGCTAATAGAGAGGAAACAACAACAAACAAACAAAAAAGAAAACCCCACCTTAATCGAAATATCTTCATTTTGGGGAAGTACTACCAATGACAAATTACATAAACATTTGACTCAGATTAGAGAGAGAGAGAGAGAGAGAGAGAGAGGAGAGAGAGAGAGAGAGAGAGAGAGAGAGAGAGAAGAGAGAGAGAGAGAGAGAGAGAGAGAGAGAAAGAAGAGAGAGAGAGAGAGAGAGAGAGAGAAAAGAGAGAGAGAGAGAGAGAGAGAGAGAGAGAGAGAGAGAGAGAGAGGAGAGAGAGAGAGAGAGAGAGGAGAGAGAGAGAAACAATTCACCACTGGATCTGAAGATGAAAATATCCAGTAGGCATCAGGGAATTGCTACACCATTTTTTTCATACATATCTTTTAGTTCAGTAGATCATGTCTATTGACTATTGGGCACATCATTTTACCTATCAGACTACGATAGAACTTCTGCTCTCTGGGATTTCTACATCATTTTTTTCATACAGATCTGATAGTACCGCGAATCATATCTATTGACTATTGGGCACATCATTTTACATATCAGACTACGATAGAATTTTTCCTTTGACAGGTTAATTAACTGCCAGACCACCACACAAGGCATTGTAAACTGAAATAGAAAAAGTCTTGTTTCAAATATTCACATACAATTAAATGACCGGAAAAATCCTTGACACCAATCTAAGCCTTGACAAAAAGAATTTTGGCCCATGTGGAAAGAAAGTCGATGTCTTTTAATCAAAGTATTTCTTTTTAAATTGAATAAGTTTGTGCGTATTAAATCAGGAAACTACAGTGACTTAGGGGAAAGAAATTAGCTTTTTTTTTTAAACGTTACAGCTGACAGGATTTCCCAAAGTTATTTTGATCACATTTGGTTCAATTGATTTATTTTATACAGATAATTATAAACTACTTCCTGTGAAAGTGGCGGCAAGCATGAAATGAGATTACATAAAGATTAACATGGAAATGACCAGAAACTATGCACAGCATAGAAACATCTGCCATTTTGGGTTTTTTCCACGGTTTGCCTTTTTTGACAGTAATATACTAACACTCTTTTTATTATCCCAGTCTTTAATACCAAAGTTCTCACTCCTTTATTAAACGACAATATCCATGTCATATTCTAACCATGGGTAAAATAAACAACAACAACCAAACTATAACCCAGAAACCGAAAATGTCAGTGAAAAGAAAAGTCTTAATGCCTAACATTGGAACCAATATGTAAGTAAAATTGCCACTGAAAAGAAATCAAAACAAAACCAAAATTGAAGGGAAAAATCTCCCAAAACTGACAAAGAAAGGGAAGGTGACCAAAACCAAACCAAACCAAACAATCCACTGGACATTTAAGCTTAATAAAGAGAAACAAATACAAAACAAACACGTATCCAAAAAAGTATCCTAAATATGTTTACCTATATCACTCTTTTCCACAGCACTCTGCCACAAACACAGATGCGGACTCCTCTCTCTCACAGACAGACCAGGAGCAGCAGCAACAGTGCCAGAGACAGGAGCCCAACAGCCGAGGAGGAAATTGGGAAGGGAGGTGGGGGGAGAGACACCCTCACAGGAAGTGACAGTCCGCAAGGCGGCGCTCCGACGCCTTCCCGACAAGCCCCGGATTGAGGCTAGCGGCATTGGATTAAGCTGCGCATTATGAGGCATATTAGCCCTCTGGTCGCCCATTCTCTCCGCTCCAGCGGGCAGGAAAATGGACCTCTCTGTGGCGACATGTGTACTGCTGGTCTGAACACCACTGGGCCCCTCAACTTGCTGTCGGGGTCTATTTTGGGGAGGGGTGTCAGGAATGTCTGGCTGTAACGCGGCACTAACCCCGCCATGTCAGGGCTGTCATCTAACGCTGGTGTCCGAATATGGAGAAGTCAATCGATGAGCAATGACGGATTGACAGACATGTTTCAAAGCTGAGTGTCCAGAGCACACAGATTTAGGATGATAAAAATTATGATTCAAGCAGTCATTTATCACGCTTCACGTGACTGTTCTCTTTTTAGTTTTACAACACAATCATCTTTATTTACTCCATATTGATAAAAACAAAATATTGAAAAGTAAACTGTTTTGATAGGCAAAGACATTATCAGAGAGAGAGAGAGAGAGAGAGAGAGAGAGAGAGAGAGAGAGAGAGAGAGAGAGAGAGAGAGAGAGAGAGAGAGAGAGAGAGAGAGAGAGTATCGTGAAAAACTTTGGCGAGAGGGCAGTGTGTAAAGAAACCTACTATGAAGCAATGATGGAAGGTAGAGGGGGAAATGGTTATCAACTTTAAACAGTTTTTGAAAAGTGAATTATCAGTTTTTTAAATATATATATTTAGCTGCTGATCTGAGAAGTATGGGACAGGAAAGGAAAGACATTTTTGCTGGTAGTTCTGATGTGATGATATAACAGTATTATCAAAATGGTGTGCTTCAGCTTTCTTTCTTTGCTTATTCCTTAGTTTCTTTATAAACGTTTTCCTGCGTGGTTCTTTGTTAATTTGCTGGTACATTAAACTGCATCATTTCAATTCTTCCCTTCTTTCAACCCATTACCAAAAACATGAACACTGTCTTGAGGTCTCAACCATTGTACCAGATAATGACATCATTCCAAACTACTCCAGGTCGGGGCATTGTGGGCTCAAACCCAGGTAGAGGCCTGAGAGTAGCTGAGGAGTTGTTGTGTTGGGCGTTCCCGGCCCATCACCCTGGGGGCATCCACACTCTGCACTCAGACTCCCTCCTCCCTCCAAAGAATCCCCGTGGGTGACTTATGAAGAACACACTGAATAAAAATGTTGCGCGCATGACGCTTGTCAAGTACCCCCCACCATAAAGGCAGCCATACTCCGACTTCAGAGGATTTGTGCATCCTTTCACGAGAGTGAAGGTCTGTTATGCTAAGAGCTTGCCTTGACTGAAGACATTGTTGACCTCCAATAGCAATGATTTGGTGTAGGTCTCTGCATTTGGCTTACACCCTTCCTTCACCTTTACCTATCTCGCAGTCCCGTGGACAGTGGGGGTACTTAAGATGATTTTGCAACCAGCTTCCTCCACTCCCCGGGGTCCTCTGCTTTCTGTAGCAATGTTTTTCCACCCAAGGCCAGTCCACCCTCTGATGTTGTCTTTCCATCGTCTTCTTTGTCTGCCTCTTTGTCTCCATCCTTGCACTGTTTCCTGTAGGACAGTCTTGGCCAGTCCAGCTGTTCATGTGACGTGCCCATACCACTTTAGCTTGCGTTTTTTCACTGATGTCAGGAGCTCTTTATATGGTCCAATGGCGTTTTAAATTCTAGTTTTCACTTCCTCATCAGTGCTGTGATCTCTGTTTGAGCTGACATCAATAACTGACAAAGCTTTTGGCCTGAGCCGGTTGAGAAGAAAATCTGGTCAGTTTAGGCCCAGAGTTGTGTGCACTGTGGACAGTGGACAGACTGGGACTACTGGGCCACACTGACATGACACAGCCAGTTTCCTGCATGAAGATAATTAAGGGCTGTGCTCAGATGACCTGATAACTACAGCACAGGTAGATAATATATAACGGCTGTGTTCAGATCACCTAACAACACAGGTAGATAATTATAACGGCTGTGCTCAGATGACCTGAGCACTACAGCAGATGTAGATAAGTATAAAGGCTGTGTTCAGCTCACCTGACAGCACAGGTAGATAATTATAACGGCTGTGCTCAGATGACCTGACCTCTACAGCACAGGTCTGCATCTCTCTGGTCAGTACGATGAGGTGCACCAAGAAACTATGCTATTGCAAAGCCACACAATGTCTTTGTATTTGATGCACACACACACACACACACACACACACACACACACACACACACACACACACACACACACACACACACACACACACACACACACACACTGGCACAAAATGGCCTACTCTTCCAAAAAGCGGAACGGATTTTAACGTGTGCACAAGGTTGTGTGCAAGCGTTCCCACATGGGGTTTTGGTTTATAGTCTTATCTGAAGGACTTTTGGGGGGAGTGGAGTCGGCACTGATGTTAACTCCACAGGAAAAATCCATTGAATGAGATTCGAACCGGGCCAGCAGATCATGAATACATCACTCTAACCACCAGGCTATCCTGTCCCCCATTAAGATAATCATCCTGACTATTATACAACAAAAGCGCTACAGACCATTGTCCTCACCCACACCCCATGTGCAGACAGTGTGTTTCAAGGCGGGAGGCAAGGCAAGGCAATTTAATTTTAATTAATTTTTAATTTATTCTTTTATATCAAGGATAACAGAATAAGCAATCATGTGCTTTTTTTCATCTGGTACCCGTGTGTATGCAGTTTTGTAAATATTGTCATCTGTTCCCACCGGCACACGATGGCCTACTCTTACGAAAAGCGGAACAGGATTTAACATGTGCGCAAGATGTTCTGCGTGCGTTCGCACACGGGGCCTCGGTCTAAAGTCTCATCCGAAGGACTTTTGGGGAGAGTGGAGTCAGCACTGATGTTAACTCCAGGAGAAAAATTTCCTCGACCGGACTCGAACCCGGGTCGTCAAATTGCCAGCGCAATGTTCTGACCACTAGGCTATCCGCAAGGCAAGGCAAGGCAAGGCAGGGCAAGGGAGGGCAAGGCAGGGCAAGGCAAGGCAAGGCAAGGCAAGGCAAGGCAAGGCAAGGACGGGATACCGGAGTACAAAGCGGGGAGACAAGCAGAGAAAGGGAGGAGAGTTGCTGTTAATGCAATCACCCTTCGTCATAGAGGGGAGCTAAGAGAGTTAATGTCGTTCATTATCTCAGAGGGAGGGGTAGAGATGAGGGTGGGGATAGGAGTTAGGAAAGGGGGGGGGTGTTGATCTGCAACTGGCTGATGGAGGAGGGAGGAGAGGGCCGGCACAAAGGGTGGGGGGCTTGTAGAGAAAGAGAACTGTGTCCAGGACAGGATTTCTCTCCCCTGTTGTAGTGATGATGCAGATGATGATTCCTTCTATGAGTTCAGCTAGGGTTCTGGATGCCATGGCCTGTTGACAGGGGTTAAAAGGAAACCTGCAAGTTGTTAGATTTAGTAAAAACTTTGTGAAAATGCATCAATTCGAAAATAGTGCTAAATACTTAAGATGCATCCCCGTGTTAGTAGAGCTTCAGTTCTGGTCTGTGAGTGAGCTCCAGCCCTTAAAAACACACTGCAACAAAAGAGCAGCTTCTGACAAACTTTTTAAAGAAAATCAACAAATCAACCACACTATCAACCTAATAGCATGTCAAAGGATCAAGCAAAATAATCACTTAGAAAAGCCCAATTACTCTCAGACAAATAGAAAGAAAATACACAAACACAGGAAGCTGAGAAAACGTGAACAGAAAATGGTGACGCTTACTACTACGATGGCCACATATTCTTACCTTAGGAGAGCAGACAGAAATCTATGAGAGTGGTTTTTCTAATCCTGCAAAAAGTCAACAAGACAACAATAAAACCTCTAATGATTTAGATTCCCCCCTCAAAAAGTCACGTGTTATTTTGTAGTGCATGAAACACAACGAACAGTGGGGAATGGAACCCACGCCCTCAGATACTGGGACATCATGTGTTTAACATCTGGCCACTAGCCCACCTGCCGGTGTCACCTGGTTCAGCGCTGACTGTCACATTGCATGACAATGTCATGCTCCTCAGCTTCAGGCGCTGTGTTCTGACTTTGTCACATTGCATGACAGTGTCATGCTCCTCAGGTGGAGGCAATTGTGTCTGGCTTTGAGGACAGCCTGTGACTGGTCAGGCCGCTGAGGTATGCCGGGTATGTTGTTCATGCAGGAGGCTGGAGTCTGTTTGTCTTTCTTGCAGCGTGGTTTAACATCAGTCCATGACATCTCCTCTGATACCACCCTGGGGAATGAGTTGTGGCTGCAAAGAGACGACACAAAGTTTCTTTTTCAATCTATATTGAGCAGAGGGACTGCAAAGTCTCTCCATCACCTCACTAGTCATGCAGCTTCAGTGGTGCAGATGCTGAAGCTGGCTGGTGCTGCTGGGAACAGACTGGCGGTGTGGATCAGGAGAGGTGTGGGAACAGATGGCGGTGCGGATCAGGAGAGGTGTGGTCACAGACTGGCGGTGTGGATCAGGAGAGGTGTGGGAACAGACTGGCGGTGTGGATCAGGAGAGGTGTGGTCACAGACTGGCGGTGCGGATCAGGAGAGGTGTGGGAACAGATGGCGGTGCGGATCAGGAGAGGTGTGGTCACAGACTGGCGGTGCGGATCAGGAGAGGTGTGGGAACAGATGGCGGTGCGGATCAGGAGAGGTGGGTCACAGACTGGCGGTGTGGATCAGGAGAGGTGTAGTCACAGACTGGCGGTGTGGATCAGGAGAGGTGTGGGAACAGACTGGCGGTGTGGATCAGGAGAGGTGTGGTCACAGACTGGCAGTGTGGATCAGGAGAGGTGTGGGAACAGACTGGCGGTGTGGATCAGGAGAGGTGTGGGAACAGATGGCGGTGTGGATCAGGAGAGGTGTGGTCACAGACTGGCGGTGTGGATCAGGAGAGGTGTGGGAACAGATGGCGGTGTGGATCAGGAGAGGTGTGGGAACAGATGGCGGTGTGGATCAGGAGAGGTGTGGTCACAGACTGGCGGTGTGGATCAGGAGAGGTGTGGGAACAGATGGCGGTGTGGATCAGGAGAGGTGTGGTCACAGACTGGCGGTGCGGATCAGGAGAGGTGTGGTCACAGACTGGCGGTGTGGATCAGGAGAGGTGTGGGAACAGACTGGCGGTGTGGATCAGGAGAGGTGTGGTCACAGACTGGCGGTGTGGATCAGGAGAGGTGTGGGAACAGACTGGCGGTGTGGATCAGGAGAGGTGTGGGAACAGATGGCGGTGCGGATCAGGAGAGGTGTGGTCACAGACTGGCGGTGTGGATCAGGAGAGGTGTCAGTGTTGGCCATCATGCTCCAGCTCACGGCTTTTCCCTGTGTTTCAAGTGATAACTTGATGCATCCACACTGAATTTCCTCATCATGTTTCCACCCTCATCAAGAACAACACCCGATTGTTCCAATCCAATCCAATCCAGTCTTGTTGTTTATAGATTTGTTTTTCTCTTTTTTTAATGTCAGTTTTCCGTTTTGATCTTCATTCGCATGCTGTTTCATCATGTCTGTTTTCTTAATAGAGTGACAAATTGTTCAAAGTCTAAATTTCGTAAAAAAAATAGATGAGAAAAGTAAAGCAAATCCAATAAAAAGAGAAATTAAATATACAATGGAGTTTGGCGGAGGCTGTTCCTAAGTAAAGAAGAACAGATCCGGGATGTCATGTCAGCCTGCTTTCCAACCTCAGCTTACAAGGTGTACTTGTTCTTTGAACACTCTGACCTTACAACCCTAATGGTTACTTTGTCACATGTCTTCCGGCTTTCAAAGTTTATAAGAAAACAAGGCCTTTCTATGGAGTGAATTGAAACTCTTTTTCCCCGAATGATGGTAACTGTGAAAGTAGCCCTAATTTTAACTTGAAGGGCCATTTTTGAAGGAAGGGGTAGGATGAGGTGGTGACTGCCAATCTTTTCTTTTTTCCCCTGCACTGGTAAGAACTACAGCACAGGTGCAGCAGAGAGGGCATCTCTTGTGGTTAATCCCGCTGTTTGAACGTCTAGACTTCCTGGCCTCACCACGCATGAGGCAGGGCGCGGGCTGCTGTCTCCTCTTTACTTACACACTCATCTCGACAAGCCAAAGGCGTTTCAGCGCCCTTTTCAAGCAGACGAGATTACCGGTGTTTGGCCAGGTATTGCACGACTGTCAACAGAGGGAGGGAGGGAGGGAGGGAGGTGAGAAGTCAGAAGCCCATCCTTGTGGCCCAATCATGGGGGCCGGCTCTCCCTTCAAATAGCGCTGGGGTGGCAGGCAGTCTGGTGACAACTCTGCCGCAGGCTGGTGTAACAGAGGTACTGCACCCACCTGTGCAAGTGAGTAGCCTGCTTTCTTTGGAGACGAGAATGATACTGAGAGAATAACCAGACTAGATGACCTTCTTAAAGAACGTTTTGGCATGTCCATAACTTTGTTGGTTTTTTTTGTTACCCTAACTTTGCCAACCCCTAAATCTATTCTTTAAAGTCATTTTTAAATCAAACTTGTATAAGCTGTAGGGTAGGACTTGTGAAAAGTGTGCCCCCGTCGTCGAAATAGTAAAACTTCCAAAAGGTTTATTGATTTTGAATTTTGCGATATGATTTGCTAATAACCAAATTTTAAAATCAAATGATTTTATTATTGTTGTTGTTTCATAATTGGAAGTTTTGATAAAAGTTGACATGAATAGAAACGCTTTTGGCAGACGGACAAACTGGGTTTCACCCCTGAATCTAAAAACCTGATTAGATTGGCAATCCATGGAGTTGTCATATGGAAGACTAAAACTTTGACAAGAAAATAAAGTGGAAAATAAATGTTTGACCATAAAAGAACTTTCTTTTTTTTATACGGCTTTCTTGAATTTTTCGACCTTGATCTGATTACTAAAAGCAACTAACAAAAATCCCAAACAAACAAACCCTGAACACAATGATGAAGGCTTACTACAGCAGTGGTGCATTACAGAAAAAGTAGCAGGCCATGGTTTCCTAAAATCCAAATGTTGACCAAAGCTTTACCGGCAATCTTCCGTTCATGTCAAAGGGGGAATTAAGATGGCGCCTACTGGCTGAATTCAGCACAGGACGGAAAGACCTATCAGTTACGCTCTAGTACCTGTGTAAATCTGTGCCCCTTTTCCCCAGAAGTTGACAGCTTTCCCTAAAACTTTGTAACAGTGACTGGGGCAGAGCAGACTAGCGGTTAGGGTATCACACTGTGGCCTGAGGGGTCGTCTGAGGACGCGGGTTCGAATCGCTGTTGGTGTTCGTTTGAAGAGGATTTTGCCCGAGATTTAAAATTGGATCACGGTGAGGTGGATGGGTTCCGCCAGGTTTCACTTGCCTTAGACTCACTGTAAGACTCTGTGTGTGTGTGTGTGTGTGTGTGTGTGTGTGTGTGTGTGTGTGTGTGTGGTACACAAATGTGTCTATGCATGTATACGCACACGTATACACGCACGTGTATGTGAGCGCATGTGTGTGTGGCGCAGGGCCATGATTGCTTGCTTGGTGTCCAGCAGGGAGACAGATGAACAAGATGGCAGCGCTGCATTGGGTGGTGCTGGGCATTGTGCACATGGCCACAGTCACGGCAGGGGCGTCAGGCACAGGCCGCCACACCCCCTACAACTACCACACCTTCCGCACCTTCCACACCTTCCAGAGCTTCCAGACACAAAACCGGGGCCAAGTTTCCCAGAATGTCCTGCAGCCCAGTCCAGTGAACGGCAGGGTAGCCATTCTCAAGGTAAAGACGCTTGCGGTTCACTTACTATGTGTATGTTTCCCCCATTTTGTCTCTTGTGGCTATGTCACAATAACAGTTTCCCCAATTTTTGTTTTTATCTAAGGCTATGATAAAAAAAATCTGCACTTTTGTTACTCAGGGCTACGTCACATTGACATTAGTTCCTGTTTTTTTCCCTTAGAGGTTTGTCACATACAGTCTTTGCCCATTTCTTTACTTAGGATTATGTAACAATAGAGCTTTTCTTCCAAAGACAGAAAAATAGATTGCTAAGAAGGAGACTTGAGCACAGAAAACAAAATGTGAGCAACAAACAAGAATTGCAATTTTATTTGCCCAAATGCACAATGCAACTTCCGCCCTTCAGTGCAAGTAAAATGCTATCTATCTATCTATCTATCTCTCTCTCTCTATCTCTCTATCCATCTCTTAGCCTGGCGACCGTAGGGGCACCCCTAACGACCTGACAACCAGTTCCCTCCATTTCGCTTTCTGTTCTGCCTTTCTCAAAATGTTGAGTTCTAGGCCTGTCCATTCGCTGATGGTGTCCTCCCATCTCTTCCTTGGTCGGCCTCTTTTTCTTCCTGACTGGACAATGCCTTGCAGTATTATTTTTGCAAGTCCTTTTGATCTTGTGACATGCCCGTACCATTTAAGTTTACGCTTCTTTATGATTAATAGAAGATTTTCGTAGGGACCAATGGTTTGCTAGATTCTATTTATGCACGCTTTGTTGCTTATGTGGTCTCTGTAGGAGATGCCAAGGAGTCTCGGGAAGCGTGATAGAAAAATAATAGGTGCTGGTGAAAACTGGTACATCTTTTTTAAATGGTACCTCCGAAGTTCTGGCTGAATCTTGTAGTTGTATTTGTATTTTGTATTTTGTGCCACTTTATGTCACAACAGATGTCTCTGCCTAAAATTCCGTCTGCTCTCCCCGGGCAGAGCGCGTTGCCATAAGTGCAGCGACAACCCATTTTTTTTTCTTTTTCCTGTATGCAACTGTATTTGTTTCCCTATCAGAGTGGCTTTTTTCTGCAGAATTTTGCCAGGGTCAATCCCCTTGTTTCCGTGGGTTCTTTTACGTGCGCTAAATAGTGATATGTAACACACGGGACCTAGGTTTATCGTCTCATCCGAAAGACTAGCGCCCAGACCACCACTCAGGGTCTAATGGATGAGGAAAAAGTTTTTGGGCCCAAACGGGATACGAACCACCGCACACTCCGACCCGGACTTTTTGCTTTCTAGGCAAGGCGCATTACCATCTAGACCACCGATCAAGTAAGTTACCGATCGGTAAGTCAATCTTACCATCTTTCAAATTCATCAACTAACTTTTCTTAAACAATCTAAATCACAAAGTAATATTCGGGTTTTAATAAGCATAAAAATTATATAAAAAACTACCAAAAAGTAAAGTCCGTGTTGGTAAGAGCGCAAAAAAACTAACAAAAGTAAACCCAGAATAAAAAGAACACAAAAGACTACCACAAAGTAGATCCCGGATAAAAAGAGCACAAAGAACTATCAGAAATTAAACTTTCCATGTTAAAGAGCTCAACGACTTTCGTGAAGTAAAATCCAAGCTGATAGGCAACAATACACCTGGCTTTTAATGCTTATAGGGGTAGTGCGAGGCAGTTGTTTTTAATTCAAGCTTTAGATCTCAACAATTTGTTTGGAAAAAATGAATTCATTTTGTATTCAGTGAAAAACAGTTATCGGAGGGCTGGAAATTAGTCGATAAAAGTTTACCAGGCGCACAACGCATACACGTGACACAGTTGTCACGTGATTGTTCGTTTTTTGCTCTGAACACGTTTCCACAGGAGAACAAGAGGAAGGGAAAAAAAGAAACAAGAAGAAGATCACGCACATGCGCGCACACACACACACACGCACGCACGCACACACGCACGCACGCACGCACGCACGCACGCACGCACGCACGCACGCACGCACGCACGCACGCACGCACACACACACACACACACACACACACACACACACACACACACACACACACGACGATAGTGATTGTGGTGGTGAGAATTCGGATTTAAATCCTAAATCCTTTCGTCTCTCTTTGTTCTGTGTTCCTTATACGCTTTTATTTTTTTCTTCATTGTTTATTTCATATACTGTTTACCTTCTTTTTCCCCAAGAAATCTCAACTCACATTCAATTTTTACTGTTTTTTTTCTCTCTGAAAACATGTGTAAGTGCGGTGACATTTGCAAAGATAATTTTGACTGTCGAAGTCAGAAGTGTATCTGCTGCAAGAAAGTCAGGTCTACCAGCTGCCTAAAGTGAAAGCTGAACAATTTATTGCTGTTGAGGACACTGTAAGCTCTTAGCGTGTTAATGCTCTTTCTCAATGTGAATTTCATTGACTTTCTGATCAAGATTTTGATTAAATCAAATCCCAACCAATCGCTCAGAACTAAATCAGAGATGCGCAATAGAGGAAAAACATAAGAGAAATGAGATGAAGAAAAAGAAAGGATGGAGGGGAGGGGAGGAAGGCTGAGAAGAAGAAAATGGATGAGAAGAAGAAAAAGAAAGAAGAAGAGAGAGTGGGAGGGGGGAAATGAGGTGGTGGAGGACACGAGGAAAGAGAAAAAGAGAGAGAGAAAAAAAAGATGGCTGTCAACCCAAATAGAAAGCAGCTCTTTTTACCCCTTCCATCCTGTTACAGCATACATGAGGCGACAGTGACCCAGAAAACGGGATACACCCAAACCTCTGATAAAAAGATGACCCACATAAACAAAAAATTACTGGCTTTGGCGATTATTTGACTCATTCTTTTATTTTGAGGATAATGGAATAAGCACTTATATGGGGGGGGGGGGGGGGAGGGTTAACATCCAATCCCCGTGTGTATGTAGGTTTGTAAACTCGCCATCCGTTTCCATTTGCACAAATTGCCCACTCTTCTGAGAGGCAGAACAGGTTTTAACGTGGACACAAGATGCTCTGCGAATTTTCGCACTCTGGACCTTGGTTTTAAAGTCTTATCTGAAGGACTTCTGGGATCAGTGGAACCGGCATTGAGAGAGAGAGAGAGAGAGAGAGAGAGAGAGAGAGAGAGAGAGAGAGAGAGAGAGAGAGAGAGAGAGAGAGAGAGAGAGAGAGAGACAGACAGACAGACAGACAGACAGACAGACAGACAGACAGAGAGAGAGAGACAGACAGACAGACAGACAGACAGACAGACAGACAGAGAGAGAGAGAGAGAGAGAGAGGAGAGAGAGAGAGAGAGAGAGAGAGAGAGAGAGAGAGAGAGAGAGAGAGAGCTCTAAACTCTGAACTCTGAAATGATTCAATATGTATCGGCCATAGGCCACAAAACATTTAGAGGGGCAAACATAGAAAGATGCAAAATATGAAATAGACCTTCTCTAAGCTTTGGCATAATACCTTGGCATGTACCCAAAGCTGTACACTTTTGAATATGTATCTTCAAAACTCATGACTAAATAAAGGCTGCCCTAGACGAGAATCCAAACAAAACACAGCTAAACTGCTCCCCAGAATACCACGTAAAGATAATAGGCACGTGAACAAAATTATGTCAACACTTTTTCACATACAAAATACACACATCAAGCATAATCACACATCATAACAGCTGAAATTATCTATACTCACAAATGACTGCATTTTCCATATAGTAACCATACTCACACACTATAGTATCAAAACAGTCACCACACCAGAAAAGTGCGACCATTAATTAAATAACAGCCATGTCAGCCCTAGGCTAAGGCCATGTAAACAATGTTGGTATGGAAAAACATTGTCTTGCTCTGTGCTCATTCTGTCCTGTAACAGTTTATATGAAAATAGGATAGTTCAGGGTGTGTGTGTGTGTGTGTGTGTGTGTGTGTGTGTGTGTGTGTGTGTGTAATGGCAGTTGAAAGAGCGTTCCCGTTGGATGAAAAGTTGTCTGCTTATTATGTCTGATTGAGAAAACAGGTGATGAGTGGCTATTGTTTCTGCAGTGATGTCTTTGAGAGAGAGAGAGAGAGAGAGAGAGAGAGGAGAGAGAGAGAGAGAGAGAGAGAGAGAGAGAGAGAGAGAGAGAGAGAGAGAGAGATTCCTTTTAAATCATACTTATTTTATTGTTATTTTTCTTCTTGTTTTTGATTGGTTTTTGTTGTTCCTCAAACACTACGTTACAAGTTGGCCAGAGGCAACAGCCCCGATATTGTTGGAACATGTTCATGCCTCTGTCACAGCTTCTTGCTTCAGATCCTCTGTGTGTGTGTGTGTGTGTGTGTATGTGTGTGTATGTGTGTGTGTGTGTGTCTGTCTGTCTATCTGTCTGTCTATCTGTCTGTCTGTCTGTCTGTCTGTCTGTGACTGTGTGTGTTTGTGTATGTGTGTGTGTGTTCTCTCGTGTATGTGCATGTGTGTCTGTGTGTCTGTGTGTGTGCGTAGGCACGCTCGCGCCCCCGTGTGTGTGTGTGTGTGTGTGTGTGTGTGTGTGTGTGTGTGTGTGTGTGTGTGTGTGTGTAGGAGTGTGTGCGTGTGTTTAGCCCCTTGGTACAACCCCATCAGAAACTTACCGCACGCCCTGACTTTTAATTAAAAGCTTGAAGCTGACAGAGCCTGAGGCCCGAAATATCGCCAGTGGCTGACCTTAAACACAGCGTGTGTGGAGCCTTCCTTACCACCAGGGGAGAAAGAGGGAGAGCGGGAAGGGAGAAGGGAAGGAGGGGTCAGGCAGACTGGGTGGTGAGATAGTTAGGGTGCTTTCCGGGCTGGGCAACAAGTCGCCACGTGCATCTGTGTTTGAATGTACCTGTGAAGGTCAGAGGTGGGATGCTGATGTGGTAATAGTGTGGTGACGGTGTGGTGGTGGTGTGGTGTGGTGAGATGATGGTGGTGTTGGTAGTGGTGTGGTGTGTGATGATGGTTGTAGTAAGGTGATGGTGGTGGTAGGTAATGAAAAGTCAGCAGATCTTTTTGTGGGTTTAACCTCTGTATTTTCAGCAAAATTTATTCGTCAAATTTAATTTTGATAAAATATTTTTAGATAAGGTTAAAGGCGACATCAAGAGTCAGATAGAACACTGCAAAATAAATTGCACTAAATAGGCTTTTTTTTCCCCCTGTAACCTCGTCCTATCCCTCCCTTGTGGTGCCAATGTTAGCATCATTGGAATCTAAGAAGAGAGGTAGGTAGGGTGGCTTCTCTCTTCCAAACTCCGACCTCTTGGACTGAGAGATCCATCATTGTGTGGCGTGACACACACTAGCTCTAACCCAAAGTATGCAGTACTGGCAAAGTAAAATGAAAAGGGACGTCACACAGCTTTTCATTGCCTGGCTGTCACTTCGAGAGACTGTTTCTCAAATATCCTGAACAGAAATGCAAGTGTCTGTGTCTCTCGGGCCTGGTCGTTTGGTGTCAGCATATGGTAAAACCGAGAGCTTAAGAAACAGTTCCTGTCACATAACCAACAAACGAAACAAAAAGTCCTTAATGTAACTGAAAAGAAATATACTGAAAAAAAAAGTTTTGCATGTTTTGAATACATCTATCTATCTATCTATCTATCTATCTATCTATCTATCTATCTATCTATCTATCTATCTATCTATCTATCTATCTATATCTATATATATCTATATATATATATATATATATCTATATATATATATATATAGTAGGCCTCCGTCAGTCGGTGTCGACTATGGAATTCGCGCCAAAAGACAGGTCATTTGTTCAGCGACAACGCCGGCTGTGGCTGGTCAGTCTGATGCGGGAGTGGCAGTCTCTGTTGCATCTGATGCAGATGTGGCTTGTTGAGGTGGCTGGAGCACATGCCTTCCGCTTGGCTCTCTTTTCGTTTGCTGCGGTGTGGATGTTTTCTTCACCACACTTCAGCTGTTTGTGGAGAACACTGCGCTATTTGCTGCGGTCAGCCGCTACCTCCTCCCAGTTCTCTAGGTTGATGTCCAGGGCTTTCATGTCACGCTTGCAGACGTCTTTGTAGCGCAGTTGGGGGCAGCCAATGCTTCTCTTGCCGGAGGCAAGTTCACCATACAGGAGATCTTTAGGAATGCATCCATCCTCCATCCTTCGCACGTGACCGAGCCATCTGAGTCTGCGTTGTCTGAGGAGTGTGTACATGGTGGAAGACCTGCAATCTCGAGGACCTGAGCGTTGGTAACTTTGTCACTCCAGTGGATGCCGAGGATGCGACGGAGAGAGCGCAGGTGGAAGCTGTTCAGTTTGCACTCCTGTTTGGAGTATGTTGTCCATGTGTCACTGCCATATAGGGGAGTGCTGACGATGCAGGCGTTGCACACTGCCATCTTGGTGGAAATTGTCAGCTTTGGGTTCTCCCAGACATGGGTAGTGAGGCGTCCTAAGGTCGTAACAGCCTTGCCGATGCGCTTGTTGATCTCGGCATCAAGGGATAGGTTGTCACTTGTCACATATATCTATCTATCTATCTATATATCTATATCTATATATATCTATCTATATATATATCTATATATATATCTATATATATAAATATACATACATACATATCTACATACATACATGCATACATACATGCATACATACATACATACATAATACATAATACATAATACATAATACGTACATACATACATACATACATACATACATACATACATACATACATACATACATACATACATACATACATACATACATACATACATACATACATACATACATATTCCTTAGTCTGGCGACCATTTGGGCACCTCCGAAGACTTGACAACCAGTTCCCTCCATTCCTCTTTCTGTTCTGCCTTTCTGAAAATCTTGTTGGGTTCTAGGCCTGACCATTCGCTGATGTTGTCCTCCCATCTCTTCCTTGGTCTGCCTCTTTTTCTTCCTCCTTGCAGTATTGTTTTTGCAAGTCCTTTTGATCCTGTGACATGCCTGTGCCATTTAGTTTAGGCTTCTCTACGATTCATAGAAGGTTTCATATGGATGGATGGATGGATGACTGCTGACCCAGGTGCAGCTGACCACAGCAGTGACGTTCATAGAGTTCCCTGATTCCTTGCCGCTGCCCCAGCACGTGGTCAGCAACCCCTCCGGCCTCCTCTCCGCTTACCACACCGCCTGTCAGCGGCAGTGGAACCTCACACGCCGAGCCAGATTCCTTCAAGAGCTGGGTGAGTCAGTCTTAACAGGACATATGAGATTTATTTTATTTTATTTTTTTGGTGGAAAATGGGAATTAAAGGGTTCGCTAATGTAACTCTCTTCAAGAAACCTGCAGAATATCATATCCATTTTGTATTGTGGCTGTAGGGCGTGTGTCAGCTTAACACTGGGGGGGGGGTCACCTAGATTATAGTGCACTCTGACTCACTCATCCCACCTGGGAATCACTATGAGATATTAAATACACACTGGATGATAAGTGTACTGGTATGCATGTTTTCAATGACCTCATCCTATGAAGTGTATCAATATGGCCTATTTTCAATGACGTCATCATGTCGGAGTGCGCCCCTATGGCCCGTTTTCGATGACCTCATTGTATCGAAGTGTGCCCCTATGGCCTATTTTAAATGAGCTAATGATATCAGCAGCCATACTCCCACTTCAACGGGTCTTTTAAAAATTTTCTCCATAAAGGAGAGTGAAAGTTGTTATGCTTATAGCTTGTCATGGCTTGACGACAACCTCAACACAACACAACACAACATTGCACAGCATAACAACACCTTCCTGTAGGCCTTGGCACTTAGCTTACAGTAGTAAGGGACAGAGCTGTTCCCTGAGCCAGAGTTCCTGATCATGCTGCTGTCAGTTTTCTCTGAGAACCTTGAAAAAGGAGACGGGAGAGCCCGGGGTGGGTGGGGTGGGGGTACACCAGAGAAAAAGCATTGAGCAGTTGCTGATGATGAACATTTGCAAGTACTTAGGATTTGATGCATAGTCAACGTAATGCAAGGATCTGGTAAACAGCTTTAAGTTCAATGGGAACACGGGATGGTAGAATGTTTATAGGACAAACAAGAAAAATTCATTGTGGAGGAAAATAGTCATGTACGAAGATTTTTACGGAGGGGAAGAAATGATGAGCTCTTTCCTGTCATTTATAACTTTACCCCCCCTCCCCCTCAGCCAGAGCCCCAGGTTCACCAATGGAGAGATTTTGCATCAAACTGTTTGCCCGCCATGAAGGTTGCCGCAGTTGTTAACGTTAACAAACAGAATCCTGGCAGGAAGCCCAGGACTGAATTATTGACACACCTTCTTCTGCCCCGTTACCTATTCTATTTTTAGCCTCTCGTACAGAGAGAGAGATTTGATTTGATTTATTCTTTTATATCGAGGATAACGGAATAAGCACTCTTGTGCTTTTTTCATCCAGTCCCCGTGTGTATACAGTTTTGTAAATGTCATCTGTTCCCACCGGCACACGATGGCCTACTCTTACGAAAAGCGGAACAGGATTTAACGTGTGCGCAAGGTGTTCTGAGTGTGTTCGCACACGGGGCCTCGGTTTAAAGTCTCACCCGAAGGACTTTTGGGGAGAATGGAGTCAGCACTGATGTTAACTCCAAGAGAAAAATCTCCTCGACCGGACTCGAACCGGGATCGGCAAATTGCCAGCGCAATGTTCTGACCACTAGGCTATCCGTCCCCCGAGAGAGAGAGCCCTGGAAAATACTGTAATACTGATGGGGGTAGAAAGAGGGTGTTCCTCTATATAATGGGCTAAAAGCCAAACTATGACACCGTTCAGACATAATTATAACATGTTTGATTTTTCGGCTCGATCAAAAATGTGGGTTTTTTTCTTACGACAGTAGGGGCGTACCATTTAGCTGTAATGATTACTTACATAATCATCCTTATTGGCTCATTTCAAAGAATTTCTTCAAACCAGATGTTTAGATTTTGGTCATTCTCATTTATGAAGTCTACATGTCTAATGTGTAAAAGATTTTTTAAAACCCATATAAGCAGCTGTTGTAAGCTGACAAAGACAATAAGCATAGCACACTGGTTATGACGAAACTGCTGAACAAAAAACTTTGCAAGGGAGATAAAACGCATTTCCGGTATTTCCTGAGTTTCTGGGGCGAGAAGGGAAATAACTGTTCTCCTGCTACTCTTCCATGAAACTTCACACATGAATGTGTTTCTATTCCATTCAACGCTAAATAATCAGAAAATTGAAAATGGAGTGACCCCCCCCCCCCCCCTCCATCTTAACACCGCTATCCCCTTTCTTGCTAGGTAAACGAAGCAGATAATGCCACTTCCAATTCGGTAGAAGACAGTGAACTATTCCGTTTTGATCAGGATATCCTTCTATTCAGCCTCTTTTTTCTGAACATCAGTTTGTGGATTATAATTTGCTCAAAAAGAAAATTCATGTTACTACTGAAAAGGTTCGAAATTCAATTAAGGATCTTGTGTGTGTGTGTGTTCTAAGAAGAAAATAATTATTCTATTATAGGACAGATAAAAACCTTAACGAAGTCTTTCTTTATATCCGTGGTTTGTATGATGCGTGGTGACAAATTTGCAATATGAGTTTGTTGTCAACATGTGCACTGTTGTTATCGTCCGCTGAAGATTAGTTTTCTTCCGCGATATTCCTTCATGATAATTGCGATGAATCATTATCTTCATAATGAACATCCTTGCCCGGTACTTTTTAAAAAAAAATCTCATTCCCTGTGAAAGTAGTTGTGCTGTTAATTACAATGTTTATCATGGCCCTTTTCTCTTTTTTTTCCTCCTTCGTTTTTCTTTCTTTCTTATGCTTTCTTCTCTTTCTGCTGTTTTCTGCTTAACTCCCTTACTTCTTCTTCTTCTTCTTCTTCTTCTTCTTCGTCGTCGTCGGTCGTCGTCGTCGTCGTCAAAAGCTCAGACAGCAACTACTGTTGTTTGTCATGTGAGCGACAATGCGTTGCACTTTCATTCAGCGCCTGACAAGTCAGGCCCAGCACATCTGACATCAGCGTGGGAGAGAATGGTTATCTTTGAAGTCTTTCTGGGAAAAAAAATGCAGGAGAATGGACTGAGAAGGCAGAAAATAGACAAGAAGGAGGTGACAGAAAGAAAAGGAACACGGCAGAAACAAAGAGATGGATATAAGGAGGGGATTCCTAGCACAGAGTTTCCATAAGGTGGGGATGCTGTTTATACTGACAGGCCCGCGTTGTCTCCAGCTTTTTCCTTATTCTGGGTTTGGGTTTGAAAAATATAAACAAAATTTGTTTCCATTTTTGCGGCTTTAATTTTGTAACCCAGAGGATAAAAACTGTGTATTGTAGCATGCAATTAAAATTCAGTAAGTGGTTTAGTGGTTACGCGTACTCGTCTTGAAAGAGAGTATTCCTGGATTCACATTTAGCTGGAGACCAGATTTGTGTGTTAGTTGGTTTGGTTTAATGTTGGCAGGATTTTGGTTTGTTTTCTTCTTTGTTTGCTGTTTTTGCTTTCCTTTGTTGTTGTTTTGTTTTTGCTTGTTTGTTGTGTTTTGTTGGTGTTTTTAGGGGGGGGGGGGTCATCTGTTCTGGCAGATCATGGTTATTAAAAAACTTTTCAAGGTCACGTACGTTGTATGCATTAACGCACGTAAAAAAACCATTCTACACGAAACTTCATCTTTAAAGCATTCCGCACTAAACAGCATGCTACAACATGTGTCACTCCCTGACTGCACAGGTCTTTAGCTACAACATGTGTCACTCCCTGACTGCACAGGTCTTTAGCTACAACATGTGTCACTCCCTGACTGCACAGGTCTTTAGCTACAACATGTGTCACTCCCTGACTGCACAGGTCTTTAGCTACAACATGTGTCACTCCCTGACTGCACAGGTCTTTAGCTACAACATGTGTCACTCCCTGACTGCACAGGTCTTTAGCTACAACATGTGTCACTCCCTGACTGCACAGGTCTTTAGCTACAACATGTGTCACTCCCTGACTGCACAGGTCTTTAGCTACAACATGTGTCACTCCCTGACTGCACAAGTCTTTAGCTACAGCATGTGTCACTCCCTGACTGCACAAGTCTTTAGCTACAGCATGTGTCACTCCCTGACTGCACAGGTCTTTAGCTACAACATGTGTCACTCCCTGACTGCACAGGTCTTTAGCTACAACATGTGTCACTCCCTGACTGCACAGGTCTTTAGCTACAACATGTGTCACTCCCTGACTGCATAGGTCTTTAGCTACAGCATGTGTCACTCCCTGACTGCATAGGTCTTTAGCTACAGCATGTGTCACTCCCTGACTGCACAGGTCTTTAGCTACAACATGTGTCCTTGTGTACACAGGTCTTTAGCTACAGCATGTGTCACTCCCTGACTGCACACAGGTCTTTAGCTACAACATGTGTCCTTGTGTACACAGGTCTTTAGCTACAACATGTGTCCTTGTGTACACAGGTCTTTAGCTACAGCATGTGTCCCTGTGTACACAGGTCTTTAGCTACAACATGTGTCCTTGTGTACACAGGTCTTTAGCTACAGCATGTGTCCCTGTGTACACAGGTCTTTAGCTACAACATGTGTCCTTGTGTACACAGGTCTTTAGCTACAGCACGTGTCCCTGTGTACACAGGTCTTTAGCTACAGCATGTGTCCCTGTGTACACAGGTCTTTAGCTACAGCATGTGTCCCTGTGTACACAGGTCTTTAGCTACAGCATGTGTCCCTGTGTACACAGGTCTTTAGCTACAGCATGTGTCCCTGTGTACACAGGTCTTTAGCTACAGCATGTGTCCCTGTGTACACAGGTCTTTAGCTACAGCATGTGTCCCTGTGTACACAGGTCTTTAGCTACAGCATGTGTCCCTGTGTACACAGGTCTGGACACCCAGCGGGCCCGCACCACTGTGGCCCTGCACACCGTCTTCATTGGCACCAAGCCCAGCTCTCTGGCCTTCGACCAGGACAACAACATCGTCAACTTCCTGCTGCAGGAAATCTTCACTGCGTAAGACAGACGTCTGCACACCCACACTGCACACACACACACACACACACACAGACAGACAGACGTCTCCACAACCATACTGCACGGACAGACACAGACAGACAGACAGACGTCTCCACACCCATACTGCACAGACACAGACAGACAGACAGACAGACAGACGTCTCCACACCCATACTGCACAGACACAGACAGACAGACAGACAGACAGACAGACGTCTCCACACCCATACTGCACAGACACAGACAGACACACAGACAGACAGACGTCTCCACACCCTCCTGTCTCTGGAATGTCGGAGCCTGCACTCTCCTCTCTCCCTCCCTTCTGCCCCAGACACATCATGATCACTTCCAACACCCAGATTCCCACAATCCTCTGTTGGCCGTGGCTGTTTCTCTGTTTCTCGTTCATGCAATTGGAATGACCTCCCTCTCTCACTTCGCCCAAAGCCTGCATTTGATACTGTCCAATCCATCCTAAGACACTTCTTTCCCACCTAGTGTCTTCCCTCATTACGACATACACATACACCCTTTATCTTTTCCTACTATCAACAGATAGCCCTGCCTAAAAAAGTGGTGTGCGTACATACATACATACATACATACATACATACATACATACATACATACATACATACATACATACATACATACATACATACATACATACATACATACATACATATATATATATATATATATATATATATATATATATATATATATATATATATATATTATATATATATATATGTGTGTGTGTGTGTGTGTGTGTGTGTAGTATGGGACTATCTGTCTGTCTTCTGTCTGTGTGTCTGTGCAGTATAGGACTGTCTGTCTGTCTGTGTGTCTGTGCAGTATGGGCCTGTTTGTCTGTCTGTCTGTCCCGTCTGTCTGTGTGTCTGTGCAGTATGGGCCTGTCTGTCTGTCTGTCTGTGTGTCTGTGCAGT
>CM060319.1:709667-719667 GCA_030674155.1 Stramonita haemastoma | reverse complement strand
TGCTTGTGAACAGGTTGTGTTGGAAGTCTTGCGGTCATGTGCTGTTTTATACCGAACTGGTGACAAATTCATCTTCTTTCTTTATCCTGTCATTCCTTTCTTTTTCTCTCTCTAAATATTGGAGGAATTTGATTAAGTATTCAGAAACACCACCCACCACTATTACATTTTCATCACCACCACTACCACCACCACCACATTATCACCACCACTACTACCACCACCACCCTATTATCACCACCACTACTTTCATTACCATCACCACTACCGCCACCACCACCGCCACTACAACCACCATCATCACTACCATCACATTAGTACTACCACCACCACTACCATCATCGCTACCATGATTACATTACTATTACCACCACCACCACCACCACCACCACTACCATCATCACTACCATGATTGCATTACTACCACCACCACCACCACCACCACCACCACCACTACTGCCACCACCACCACCACCACCACCATCATCATCATCATCATCATCATCATCATCATCATCATCATCATCATCGCTTACCCCCCCTCCCCACCACTGCTACTACTATGACCACCACCATCACCACCATCACACTACCGCCACCACCACCATGACAACTGTCACCACCACCACCATCATCACCATCACCATCACCACCACTGCTGCTGCTATGACCACTACCACCACCACCACCACCACCACCACCACCACCACTCCCCCCTCATGACTGAGTGTTGCACTCCTGGCTGCAGGGAGGTCACAGCCACGGACGAGGTCACGAGTGGGTGGCCCCTTGCCGTCGGCGCGGCTGGTCAGCATTCAAGTCCACCCTGACGGCCCCGGACAGCAGGTGACGGAGCTGACCCACATGGTGATGCAGTGGGGTCAGTTTGCTGACCACGACATCACCAGCACCCCCATACACACAGGTCAGTCCGGGTGAGGGAATCCTTGGGGTGGATGTGGGGGGGGGGGGGGGGCAGGTGGGAGGTACAGTAGTCATGATTATGATCACGATGATTGTAATAACAAAATGATAGAAATGATAATGAATAAAGAATAGCTAGAACGACTAAGAAAACACCGAAACCACCGTGTTCCACATCTGAAAATAATACGCTTGTACTGCTTCTCGTGGAGAGAAAATCTCCCTCCTCACTCTTCTCGACTTATCTGCAGCCTTTGACACTACGGACCACTCGATTCTTCTCTTCCGACTTCAAAAGAATATGTGATACTGACTTCACAGTCGCCACCTTGTTTCGCTTCTGCCGTACAGATCGATTCCAGACAGTTACTGTTATCGAAATTCTAAACACTACCTGCAAGACTGGAATGTGGAGTCCTGCAAGGACCAGTTCTGGGGCCTGTTCTCTTCACTCTCTACACTCCTCCACTGTCACATTATAAACCGTCATCAGATCACTATCATTATGCTAACCACTCTCAGATTCTAGGCAGTGTTACTCATGAAAATCTGCCTTCTCTCCAGACACATTTGTCCTCCTGTCTTCATGATATTCGAAACTAGATGATACAGAATGGCCTTTAGCTAAACACAGATAAAACCAAAGTCATGCTTGTAGGCACCAAACACAGCATCACAACAACCTCGGTGGGATTTGGCAATAACCCAGTTTCTCTGTCCACCTCTGTGATGTATCTATGGGTTGTTATTGACAACACACTCATCCCTCTTACCAGTTAGTCCTGCAACTATCAGTTACAGCGTCTATCAGTTACGGCGTATTAATGCAACTGTCAGCTACGGCGTCTATCAGTTACGGCGTATTAATGCAACAACCACTTATGGCGTATTAATGCAACTATCAGTTACGGCGTATTAATGCAACAACCACTTATGGCGTATTAATGCAACTATCAGTTACGGCGTATTAATGCAGCTATCAGTTACGGCGTATTAATGCAACTATCAGTTACGGCGTATTAATGCAATTATCAGTTACGGCGTATTAATGCAATTATCAGTTATGGCGTATTAATGCAACTATCAGTTATGGTGTATTAATGCAACTACCAGCTACGGTGTATTAATGCAACTATCAGCTATGGTGTATTAATGCAACTATCAGTTATGGTGTATTACTGCAGCTATCAGTTATGGTGTATTAATGCAACTATCAGTTATGGTGTATTACTGCAGCTATTAGTTATGGTGTATTAATGCAACTATCAGTTATGGTGTATTAATGCAACTATCAGTTATGGTGTATTACTGCAACTATCAGTTATGGTGTATTACTGCAGCTATCAGTTATGGTGTATTAATGCAACTATCAGTTACGGCGTATTTATGCAACTATCAGTTACGGCGTCTATCAGTTACGGCGTATTAATGCAACAACCACTTATGGCGTATTAATACAACTATCAGTTACGGCGTATTAATGCAACAACCACTTATGGTGTATTAATGCAACTATCAGTTACGGCGTATTAATGCAACTATCAGTTACGGCGTATTAATGCAGCTATCAGTTACGGCGTATTAATGCAACTACCAGTTACGGCGTATTAATGCAACTATCAGTTATGGTGTATTAATGCAACTACCAGCTACGGTGTATTAATGCAACTATCAGTTATGGTGTATTAATGCAACTATCAGTTATGGTGTATTACTGCAGCTATCAGTTATGGTGTATTAATGCAACTATCAGTTATGGTGTATTACTGCAGCTATCAGTTATGGTGTATTAATGCAACTATCAGTTATGGTGTATTAATGCAACTATCAGTTATGGTGTATTACTGCAACTATCAGTTATGGTGTATTACTGCAGCTATCAGTTATGGTGTATTAATGCAACTATCAGTTATGGTGTATTAATGCAACTATCAGTTATGGTGTATTAATGCAGCTATTAGTTATTGTGTATTACTGCAGCTATCAGTTATGGTGTATTACTGCAACTATCAGTTATGGTGTATTAATGCAACTATCAGTTATGGTGTATTACTGCAGCTATCAGTTATGGTGTATTAATGCAACTATCAGTTATGGTGTATTACTGCAGCTATCAGTTATGGTGTATTAATGTAACTATCAGTTATGGTGTATTAATACAACTATCAGTTATGGTGTATTAATGCAACTATCAGTTATGGTGTATTACTGCAGCTATCAGTTATGGTGTATTAATGTAACTATCAGTTATGGTGTATTAATGCAACTATCAGTTATGGTGTATTAATGCAACTATCAGTTATGGTGTATTACTGCAGCTATCAGTTATGGTGTATTAATGCAACTATCTGCTACGGTGTATTAATGCAACTACCAGCTACGGTGTATCACTGCAATTAGCAAGTTTCTGTCTACTAATGCAACATCCAAGTTTGTGGCATCTCTCATTTGGACCCCCCCCCCTCACACACACACACACACACACACACACACACACACACACACACACACACGCACACACGCACACACGCACACACACGCAACCAACCCCGAGGCCCCCCCCCCCCCTCTATATATATACAAACACACACACAGAGTAACAGACAGGCAGATAGGCAGACAGACGGGCAGACAGACAGGCAGACAGGCAGACAGACAGACAGACAGGCAGACAGACAGACAGGCAGACAGACAGACAGGTAGCTGGCTGACTCAGGGTGTGTAATGGTGTGTTGTGGCCACAGCTCCCAACATCAGCACCCCATATGGCAATGCCCTCACCTGCTGCCAGGACGATGTTCCCGGAAAGTCCAAGTCCTTGGTTGACGTCTCTAAGAGGTCAGTGTGTGTGTGTGTGTGTGTGTGTGTGTGTGTGTGTGTGTGTGTGTGTGTGTGTGTGTGTGTGTGTGTGTGTGCGTGCGCGCGCGTGCGTGTGTGTGTGTGTATGTTGTGTGCGTATGTGTGTGTGCGTTGTGTGCGTATGTGTGTGTGCGTATGTGTGTGTGTGTATGTTGTGTGCATATGTATTTGCGTATGTGTATGTTTGTGTGTGTGCGTGTGCGTGCATGCGTGCGTGCGTGCGTACATGTGCACTCTAGTGTATGCATGTGTGTTCGAAATCGAAAAACAGACACACACATAGACAGCCGTTTTCCCATGAATATTAAACCTGTGTTATAATTATTTGTGTGTATATTTCGTCCCACCAGGCCGGAATGCTTTCCCATCATGATCACGCCCAATGACCCTTTCTTCACTCATCGTACCTGTCTCAGCTTTCCCAGGTCACTGCAAGCAACCAACGCCCAGTGTCATGAAAGTGAGAACCTACCTCTCTCCTTCCTTCCTTCTTCCCTTCCTTTCTGTCTTTCTCCTTTCCATTCTTTCTTTCTTTCTCTTTCTTTCTTTCCTTCTTTCCATCTTTCTTTTATTTTCTCCATTCTTTCCCTCCTTTCTCGTCTTCTTTCCTTCCTTTCTGTCTGTCTTTCTTTCCTTCCTTCCTCTCTTCCTTCCTGTCTTTCTCCATTCGTTTGTTGCTTCCATCTTTCCGTCCTTTTATCTGTTCTTTCGTTCATTCTTCCCCTTTTCGTTCCTTCCGTCATTTTACTTTTCTTTCCTGTCGTTCTCATTTTCGGGGTTCGATTCTTCTTTTTTGCCTTCGTCTTTTGATCAATTCCTTCCTGCCTGCCTTCCTCTCTGTCTTGCTCCTTTTGTTTGTTCGTTTCTTCCTTTTATTTCTTTTGTTTCTTTCTTTCCCTCCTTCATTCCTTCCTGCCTGTGTTGGTTCGCTCTTTATTTCCTTCCTTCCTTCCATCCTTCTTTTCCTCTTTGTTTTCTTCCTTTATCGATTCCTTCCTTCCTTTTGTTGTTTGTCCGTTCGTTCTTTTGCTTCTTCATTGATAGAGTCCTTTTTCAGTTTTCGTGGTGACATTTTCTCCTTTTTCAGTTTTCGTGGTGACATTTTCTCTTTTTTCAGTTTTCGTGGTGACATTTTCTCCTTTTTCAGTTTTCGTGGTGACATTTTCTCTTTTTTCAGTTTTCGTGGTGACATTTTCTCTTTTTTCAGTTTTCGTGGTGACATTTTCTTTTTTCAGTTTTCGTGGTGACATTTTATTCTGTTTTCAGTTTTCGTGGTGACATTTTATCCTTTTCCAGTTGTCGTGGTGACATTTTCTCTTTTTTCAGTTTTCGTGGTGACATTTTATTATGTTTTTTTTTTTTTAATGATTCCTTCCTTTATGCTCTTTTTCTTGTTTTCTCCGTCAGCCCTTTCTGGGTTTTTTTTTTCGTTATTCCTTCGTTTATCTGTCTTCCCTCTCTTCCTTTTTTGCTCTTCTTTCGCTTTAATTCCCCACTCTTTCTTTCTTTCTGTTTCTCTTCTTTTTCTCTCCCCTTTTTTTCTGCGTTCATTTCTTTGTTTTCTTTTCCATTTCTTTCTTTTAGTTTTTTTTCTAGTTTCTTACCTTTAGGATTTCTGTTTTTCTTTTTTATTCTTTTCCTTTTCTTCTTGCATTTTTTCTCTTCGTGCCAGATTTTCTCTCTCCTGTGGCTTTTTAAAAACAAGTGAGGCTACTACTACTACTACTACTACTACTACTACTCCTGCTACTACTTCTACTTCGACTGCTACTACTACTACTCATCATCGTCACCATTATTATTATATCATGACCATCCTCATCCTCATGATAAATATACTGGTCATACTGATGTGTGTGGACAGGTCCGGCAGAACAGAGCAACCAGATCACCAGTTACATGGACGCCTCCCAGGTGTACGGCTCCACTGACGACGAAGCTGAAAAATTGAGGACACATAGCCAGGGTGGGTCTCTTCATTACCGGTCGTGTGTGTGTGTGTGTGTGTGTGTGTGTGTGTGTGTGTGTGTGTGTGTGTGTGTGTGTGTGTGTGTGTGTGTGTGTGTGTGTGTGTGCGCGCGCGCGAATGTGCAAGATCACACACAGACGGCTTGATGAATAAAAGCAAATCCAGTACTTATTGAGTGTACCATCTGGAAAAAAATGACTTTGACTTAGACTTTCACACACGTTAAATCCTGTTCCGCTTTTAATGATACATGGAATTTATATAGCGCTATATCTTGTAAAAACAAATCAAAGCGCTTACACTCGACCCTCACAACAAACAACCAATGACAATAAATAATTTTAGCAAATACGAAAGCACACACGCGCGCGCGAGCGCACGCGCACACACACATACGCACACACACACACACACGCATACATACATACACACACACACACACACACACACACACACACACACACACACACACACACACACACACACACACACACACACACACACTTATAGAGGTTATACATTTTGACAGGGTGAATGGAATTTCAATTGTTGAAGGCAGGGACAAATAGGAGATGAAAACAGAAGGCAAAAATCTTAGGTTTGAAACAAGTGTGTCTTGAGGTTGGATTTAAAAGTGTCATATGTAGGCTTTTGCCGAAGGGAGAGAGGGAGGTCATTCCAGATTGATGGACCAGAAATAGAGAAAGAGCGGCGGCCAACGGTAGATAGGTTGAATCTCGGAATTTTTAAGGATAAGGTATCTGCAGCCGAGCGGAGGGAACGAGAAGGTGTGTACACGTGAAGACATTCACAGAGGTAGGAGGGTGCTGTTTTGTGGAGACATTTATAACAGAGAGTACTGATCTTGTAGTTAACTCTCTGTGGCACAGGCAGCCAGTGGAGAGATTGCAAGAGAGGAGTAATGTGTTCAGATTTTTTCTTTCTGAGGACCAGTCGAGCTGCAGAGTTTTGTATACGTTGGAGAGAGTGGATAGATGATGCTGGCAGACCAGCCAAAAGAGAATTGCAATAGTCCAGACGTGAAAGAATAAGAGAAGTGACTAGTTTGGATGTTGCATCAGTGGACAGGTACTTTCGAATTGCACTAATACGCCGTAGTTGATAGTAGCATGACTGACAGGTCTGGGTGATGAATTTTTGCATGGAGAGTGTGTTGTCAATAACGACTCCTAGATACTTTACAGCACTGGATAGAGGGACTGACGTATTGCCGAATTCTATTGAAGTTGTTGTGATAAAAGACAGTTTGTGTTTGGTCCCTACAAGCATGGATTCGGTTTTATCTGCGTTTAATTGTAATTTGTTCTGTATCATCCAGTTTTGGATATCTTGAAGGCAGTAGGACATATTTGTCAAGAGAGAAGGCAGGTTTTCAGGTGTATCACTGCTTAGAATCTGAGAGTCGTCTGCATAAAAGTGATGGTTGATCTGATGACGGTTAATAACATGTGATAGGGGAGCAGTATAGAGAGTAAAGAGAACAGGGCCTAGAACAGATCCTTGAGGGACTCCGCATTCTAGTTTGGTTGGTGTGGAATGAATCTTGTTTACTGCCACAGTTTGGAATCGGTTTGTCAGGTACGAACTAAACCAGGTGAGGGCAGTGCCTTTAATACCGAAAGTGTTTTGGAGACGGGAGAGAAGAATTGAATGGTCTATAGTGTCAAATGCTGCAGATAAGTCAAGAAGAGTGAGGAGGGAGATTTTCCCTGAGTCAGAAGCATGTAGAAGCGAGTTTAAGGTGTGCACTAGGGTGGTTTCGGTGCAGTGGTTGATGCGGTAGGCAGACTGGAACGGGGGGAGGAGACTATTGGAATAGAGATGGCTGTTGAGTTGTTTCAGAACAACTTTTTCAAGGACTTTAGAGATAAAAGGCAGATTGGAAACGGGTCTATAGTTCTTCAGAGTGTTAGGGTCGAGGTCGTGCTTTTTGAGTAGGGGTGTAACTATTGCAGTTTTGAGAGCTGGTGGAAAAATCCCTGAAAGAAGAGATGAGTTTACAATTTTCGTGATGGTGGTTATAAGCTGTGGAAGGCACTGAGTGAAAAGAGAAGCAGGTATTGGATCAAGATCGCATGATTTTATCGTCATTTCTTTCAAAATTGTCATGATTTCACTCTCGGTTGCTGGATGAAGGGAAAGGAGAGGAGTGCCAGCGAATTGGGGATCAGGAGGCGCAGGTTGGAAAGAAGACTGATCCAGTCTGGAACGAATATTGCGGACTTTGTCAGAGAAGAAGGAAGAAAAAATAGCAGGAAGTTCAGAATGGCTGTAGGCGGTAGGCAGAGGACTTGCCTTATCAGATCCAAGAAGAGTTGAGGTGAGGGAAAAAAGAGATTTCATTGATGTAGCATTGAGAACTTGAGCAGAATAGAAATTTGTCTTAGCTGAATGGATTAAGGATTTGACTTTGTTGGTTTGTTTTCGTAAAAGCTGTCTGTTAATTTCAGTTTTTATTTTGCGCCACTGCCGCTCTAGCTGTCGGCGTTTACGCTTTGCAACCAAAATTTCGTGAGTGTACCATGGGGCACAAGGTCTATCGCGCAGGAAGAGGTCCAAAGAAGGTGCATGCTCATCGAGCAGTTGACTGAGAACATTACTGTAGTGTGTAGAAGGGTTAGTGTTATCAGGAGTTTGTGACAGGCGTTCAGCAGCTTGGGAAGAAAAGATTTGAATATTGATGGCTTTGAGGTTGCGACGGGTAACGTGCTTTTTCTTTCTGATAGGCTTTGCGATGTTGAGAAAGAAAAGGATAGCAGAATGATCAGAAAGCAGTTCATTAGTGACAGATACGGATGTGATGAGATTTAGTGAGGCATCAGTGATGAGCCAGTCTAAGATGTGGCCTGATCTATGTGTTGGTTCATTGACTAGCTGGGAAAGAGAGTGGTTAGACAAGGAAAGAGAAAGACGTTTGACATCGGGAGAAGACTGGTTGTCGAAGTGGAAGTGGAAGTCACCGAGAATGATAAGTTTCTTGGGAGACAAGCTGTAGTGGTCAAGGAGGGACTGAAACTCTTGGTGGAAAACTGAAGATGTTAGGTTGTTTTTACGGCTAGGAGGCGGACGGTACAGACAGCAGAAAGTAATAGAATGGCCTGGTAATTTCAGGTTGAGTTCAGAGACTTCAAAAGATTCAGGTGAGAAAGGGAGAGAGTTGCAGGAAGAAAGAGCTGGATGCAGTGTGTCTTTGTAGATGACAGCAATGCCACCTCCACGGGAGAGTCGGGGGAAAGAAAGAGTCGTGTAGCCAGGTGGTGTCAGCTGTTCAATTATTGGTTCATGACCTTTTCTTAAGAGTAGGCCATTGTGTGCTGGTGGAAACATGACAAGATTTACAAAATTGAACACACATAGGGACTTCTTGGTGAAAGGCCAAGTGTATATACAACGGAGCGTTTTCGACCACTACCCAAGGAAACAGAGCATCGACAAATCACAGGTGTGTCTCTATAGAAATACGACGCTATGATTGTCACACTCCGATCACATGGGAGATAATCTACTTACCACCCCATCACGTCCACCACCGGCCAACTTGTACCGCGTCCCGAGGTATACTACCTGGCCAGCATATTTACTACTATCCACATAAAAATAATTCTACTTGTGTCTTTCACCCCATCCATATGTACGCTATCTGGCCAGAATATTCGATGCTGAAAAACCCAGTAGCTTTAACAACTGTTATCTACTAACTAATTATCCCACTTGGACCTTTTACCCCACCCGTACTATCACTTGTAACAGAGTGGACATATCTGATGTCCTACCTCTGCACAAACCTCGGGAACACGGCACAGCTAGTCAGTTTAGGATGTGACCTCTAAAGAGAGGATGTATAAATGTAACATTTCATCATGATGGCAAAATGTATATGCAACGGACGGTTTGCGACCACTAGGCCTACCCAAGGAAACAGAGCATCGACAAATCACAGGTGTAGGTGTCTCTAAATAGAAACACGACGCTATGATTGTCTGATCACATGGGAGATAATCTACTTACCACCCCATTACATTTTATTATCCTCGATATGTCCACAAATTAACAACACACACACACACAAAAAAACACTCCCCCCCCCCTCTCTCCCTCTTTCTCCCTCCCTCCCTCCCTCCCTCCCTCTCTCTCTCTCTCTCTCTCTCTCTCTCTCTCTCTCTCTCTCTCTCTCTCTCTCTCTCTCTCTCTCTCTCTCTCTCTCTCTCTCTCTCTCAGCGCGCATTC
>CM060319.1:699667-702167 GCA_030674155.1 Stramonita haemastoma | reverse complement strand
CTGCCCTCTAGGGTCAGGGAAGGTAAAGCAGCGAGGGAGAGGAGATTGGCACCGCCCTCAATATGCTGGCCTCTAGAGAAACTGAGGCCTCTGATGCCTCGATCTTCTACGACCACATAGGTTATAGGACACCTTTACCTTTTTACCGTTACCTTTTATTTCGAAGGTATCTTTGTTGGAGAATACTGTTTGGTGTGCTGCACATGTCAAAAACACGAAATAGGAGTGGATGGATGGACGTTATAGGTGGGTGGTTAAGGGCGTTTGGTTTCACTCCAATCATTCATGAAGGAGGAGGCGGGGTGACCTGGTGGTCAGAGCCTTGACTCGGCCATCTGACGGCGCGGGTTCCAGCACCACTCAGACAGCCTGTCGAGGGCACTTCCCCCTGGTGCTAACACGCGTACCGACACTACCCTGAAAGTCCTTCAGATGACACTGTAAACCGAGGTCCCGTGTACAAACACACGCAGAAAGTTACGCACGCATGTTAAAGCACAACCCACCTTTCGTTAGAGTAGGCCATTGTGTAGAGACGGAAAACAAAATTGAAATAAAACAAAACCGGAAGCATACTAATGTGTGTTTAGACATCATCTCCAGAAACTAAAACTGAAAAAAAGAAAGATTGAGAGACAAAAGTATATTTTAATCTTTTTTATTTTATACCACTTTATGTCACAGCAGTTTTCTGTGCGTGAAATTCGGACTGCTCTTCCCGGATAGAGCACGTCGCCACAAGTGCAGCGCCTCCAGTTATATATTTTTTCTTTTTCCTGTCTGCATCTGCATTTGTTTCCCTATCAGAGTGGCTTTTTCTGCAGAATTTTGCCAGGGACAACTTTCTTGTTGTCGTGGGTTCTATTACGTGGGCTAAATAATAAAATATAAAACCACACGGGACCTCAGTTTATCGTCTCATCCGAAAGTCTAGTAACCAGACCACCACTCATGGTTTACTGGATGGGGGAAAGTTTGGGGCGCAAACGGGATTCCAAACACCGCACACTTCCGACCCGGACTTTTCGCTTTCTAGGCAGGCGCGTTACCTCCAGACCACCGATCCACCCGGATCCTTTCAAGGGCGCCAGGCGATATTAGCGGAAAAAGAAACCATCCTATAGCCACCTTATAATCATCCTATAGCCACCTTATAACCATCCTATAGCCATCTTATAACCATCCTATAGCCACCTTATAACCATCCTATAGCCATCTTATAACCATCCTATAGCCATCTTATAACCATCCTATAGCCATCTTATAACCATCCTATAGCCACCTTATAACCATCCTATAGCCATCTTATAATCATCCTATAGCCATCTTATAACCATCCTATAGCCATCTTATAATCATCCTATAGCCACCTTATAATCATCCTATAGCCATCTTATAATCATCCTATAGCCACCTTATAATCATCCTATAGCCATCTTATAACCATCCTATAGCCATCTTATAACCATCCTATAGCCATCTTATAATCATCCTGTAGCCATCTTATACCCATCCTATAGCCATCTTATAATCATCCCATAACCATCCTCTAACCATCCTCTACGAATCCTCTAACCATCCTCTACGAATCCTCTAACCATCCTCTAACCATCCTCTACGAATCCTCTAACCATCCTCTACGAATCCTCTAACCATCCTCTACGAATCCTCTACGAATCCTCTACGAATCCTCTAACCATCCTCTAACCATCCTCTAACCATCCTCTACGAATCCTCTAACCATCCTCTACGAATCCTCTACGAATCCTCTACGAATCCTCTAACCATCCTCTAACCATCCTCTAACCATCCTCTACGAATCCTCTAACCATCCTCTAACCATTCTCTAACCTTCCTCTGACCTTCCTCTAACCTTCCTCTACGAATCCTCTAACCATCCTCCAACCATCCTCTAACCATCCTCTAACCATCCTCTAACCATCCTCTAACCTTCCTCTGACCATGTCTCTTTGCAGGCATCCCGACGATATCGACGTGTTCAGTGGCGGAATCTCGGAGCGGGCGGAAGGGGGCGGCCTGGTGGGGCCTCTCTTTGCCTGCATTCTGGCCAAGCAGTTCCACAGCATTAAGTTTGGAGACAGGTTCTGGTTCGAAACCACTGACCCCGTGACTGGATTCACACCTGGTGTGTTTGTGTGTGTGCGTGCGTGCGTACATGCGTGTGCATGTGTATGTGTGCGTGCGTGCACACGTGCGAGAGCACCTGCTGGGAGCTGTCAGAAAGTCTTTTACAGCATGCTGTCACCAACAGATTCACACCTGTATCTTTGTGTTCTGTATTCACACCTGTATGTCTGTGTTCTGTATTCACACCTGTATCTTTTTTTCTGTATTCACACCTGTATGTCTGTGTTCTGTATTCACACCTGTACCTTCGTGTTCTGTATTCACACCTGCATCTTTGTGTTCTTTATTCACACCTGTATCTTTGTGTTCTGCATTCACACCTGTACCTTTGTGTTCTGCATTCACACCTGTA
>CM060319.1:684667-689667 GCA_030674155.1 Stramonita haemastoma | reverse complement strand
AACAAAACAATACAAACCCAAGCAAAATTAATTATAAAAAAAAACCCACAACAACAAACACCTACATATATGCGTAGATTAATAAACACACACACACACACACACACACACACACACACACACACACACACACACACACACACACACCATACAAATTACACAAACATACTAATACACACACATGAACAGATCACACATGCACGCGCGCACACTCACACACACACATACACGCGCATGCACGCACGCATACACACGCAAACTCGCACAGGCAAGAACGTTTGCAGGGGCTCTCTCTCCCTCTCTCTCTCTCTCTCTCTCTCTCTCTCTCTCTCTCTCTCTCTCTCTCTCTCTCTCTCTCTCTCTCTCACACACACACACACACACACACACACACACACACATGCACCCTATCATATAATTATCTCTCGTGCACAAAAGACATTTAGAAACCAAATACAAAGTACTATACTATACAGGAGTGAGGAATGGTAACTGCGACATTATTCAAATAGTATGGCATTTTAGGTTTTTCACTGCTTGATATTTACTTTTGGTTTGATCAATCCGAGGGTCAGATGTGCTTTTCATTTTGGAAATAACTATGTACTTGCGGGAAAGAGGTAATGCCAACAGATTGTAGAGTACAGAAAATAAATATTCACACACACACACACACACACACAAACACACACACACACACACACGCACGCACGCACGCACGCACACACACACACACACACACACACACACACACGCGCGCGCGCGCGTCTACGTTGTGTTAATGTATTAACTGAGAGGCCCAAGTGTGAAAACAACACAGGGTACAACCATTTCTGAGCTATCTTTACTAACATCAGCAGCAGCAGCAGCAGCAGCAGCAGCAGCAGCAGCAGCAGCAGTAGTAGTAGTAGTAGTAGTAGTAGTAGTAGTAGTAGTAGTAGTAGTAGTAGTAGAGATACCATCATCATTATTGTCATCGTTATCACCATCATCATTATTATTTGATGTTTCAATGAATAGTTTGTATTTCATGTTTTTCTATTGACTGGTACTGGCCCTGCTGTTTGATATATTATTATGATGAAAAATTATTCTTGTCAGATAGGATGTGAGAGTAATATGTGGGTTAAGTCGTTACTCATAAAATAGATCTCTAGCAAAACAGTTCTAGATTTCTTTTTTAAATGGAAAGACAACATTATTTATCATTAAATATGAAATAATGTATACAGAATTTATGCCACATGAAAAGATCTCTATGTTCACACGATGACCATCGACAAATGACAAAGTTTTGAAATGAAACTATTATCCTGGAATATAAGGAGCATATATGGGAAACTAGATGGAATTAAGATAAATAAACTGAATGACGTGCAGGTAAAAAACATGCTATCATTATATGATTTAATATTTTTGCAAGAAACCCATTTGGATAAAACAGAAGTAGCAGAGATAACTCTTCCTGGGTATATACCCATGCACTATTGCAGAGCAAAACGAAATAATGCTTCTAGGGCTTCGGGAGGAATTTCAGTTTTCATTAAAGAACAATACAGGAAACAAATAAAATTTTTACCACAAAGTAATTCAGATATTGTGTGGATAAAATTATTACAAAGTGATACACTATACGCATCGGGTCATGATATTTTTATAGGATGTGCATACATTCCGCCTGGATTTTCTTCCTATGGAAAAGAGCATACAAAAAAGATCTGGGATACTTTAGAACAAGACGTTGAAACATTCTCACAGAGAGGTCAGGTCATCTTGTGCGGAGATTTAAATGCACGAACCGGAAAAATGACCGATTTTATAGAAATGGATCCACGGCACAATTATTACGATCTACCAGAAAGCTATATGTTTGATAATTGTTATCACAGATGTACCATGGACACAGTAGTTCAAAAATATGGTAAAATGTTAGTAAATATTTGTACAGAAAATCAACTCTTTATATTAAACGGACGAACTTTGGGAGATCTTCAAGGAAAATTCACAAGTTTTCAAACACAAGGCTGTAGTGTGGTTGATTACTTTATATGTTCACATTCTCTGATTAGGGAAGTGAAATATATGAATGTGAAAGACTTGATGGAACATTCCGATCATTGTCCCATTGATCTGAACATATATTTACCAAACTTTGATAACGTTTTCCATCAGAAGAAGCTAACACCAAAAAGATATACACAAAAAGAGTTGGTTAGTAATAGTTCAGCTCAAAAAGTAGGCCCACGTTTTCTATGGGATAAAAGCTCAAGTGAACAATTTCAAAAGGCACTAAAACTCCCATCAATTCAAACACACATCAAACAAATACAACTCCAAACAGATAAAATAGCGGAACAATTTAAACAAAGTACAGAGCAGTATGATTCTCTCGATCTACACTTTCAATCTCATCTAAATGAATGTTCCGAAAAGATGTCAGATATATTTATCAAAGCAGCACAATTGAGTTTGAAAGCTAAAAAGCCCCAAACGTTAAAAATGAAACGCAATAAAAAGTGGTTTGACCCAGATTGTACAAAAATGAGAAAAGAAGTACAATCATTACTTAATGCTGTAAACAGATATCCACACAAAGCTGAACTTCGACAAAAATATTTTTCCAAGAGAAACCAGTATAATAATATGATAAAAAAGAAAAAGAAAGCCTTCAAAAATATGCTAGTATCACAGTTACATGACATGATAAATGCAGATCCAAATATAGTGTGGAAAACATTGCAGAAATTAAAAGAGAGTGAAAGTGATGGCATAAAGCATGTAAACCATATGAACAGCAGGAAGTGGACTGAACACTTAAAAAAACTTATTGGAGAGGAACCACACATAGATCCTGAACAAATACAACTTGTACATAACATGTATAATGACATGAGAACAAATAGCAATAGGTACTTAGATAAACAAATTACTATTGAAGAAATAACAAGAACAATTAAAAGATTAAAAAATAAAAAGTCACCTGGTAAAGATGGCATAACAAATGAAATGCTCAAATCAATTTCACCCAGTCTGATGAAAGTAATAAAGAGTTTGTTTAATCTAGTGCTTGATACAGGTGCCTATCCTTGTGACTGGAAACTGGGTGTTAGTATCCCCATTTATAAAAGTGGATGCACTGTTAATCCGGATAACTACAGAGGGATAACATTAACAAACACAGTAGGGAAGCTCTTCTGCCAAATTTTGAATACAAGAATCTCAGAATATTTGGAGCAAAACAACAAACTTGTCAGAGAACAAGCTGGATTCAGAAAAACATGTAGAACAGCAGACCACATCTATATCCTTAATAAACTAATAGACAATGCATTAAAAACAAAAAACAATAGACTGTATTGTTGTTTTGTAGATTTTCAGAAAGCATTTGACAATGTTTGGCATCAGGCTCTACTTGTAAAGTTAAATAAGATAGGCATAACTGGTAAAACCTTTAATGTCATTAACAGCATGTATACAAACGCAACAATCCTTGTAAAAATAAAAGGAAGTTACACAGAAGAAATTGTTGTAAAAAGGGGGGTACATCAAGGCAGCACACTAAGTCCTACATTATTTAATGTTTACATAAATGATACTGTTCAGGTCCTTGATGAAAAGGATTCACCGTATATTACTGCAGAAGATAAAATTCCATGTTTGCTCTATGCGGATGACTTAGCACTGTTATCAACAACCAAACTAGGACTGCAAACTAAACTAGATAGATTAAATGGTTACTGTTCCAAATGGGGACTAAAAGTAAACAAAGCAAAAACAAAAGTAGTAGTTTTCACCAAATCACCCCCTAAAATTCCAATTCATTTCCAATGTGGAGAACATCTAATTGAAACAACTAAAACTTATAAATACCTGGGTGTAGTATTTCACCAGAACGGGAAGTTTCAAGCAACCCCGGAACATTTGGCAAAGCAAAGCAATAAAGCAGCTCATGCTTTGAAAAAAGCAATTCATGGGCAAGGGGTTAAGGCTAATATCACAATGCAGTTATTTGATTCATTGATAACCCCCATCTTAACTTATGGAGCAGAAGTATGGTTTCCTTTTTGTTTCAATGGCCAATCAGACTTTCATATTCAAGATTTATTTAAATTAAGCACAACAAGAAAATATCTTTATGAAAATATTCATGTAAACTTTTGTAAGCAAACTTTGGGAATACATAAAAAGCGATGGCATTACCCACTTTAGGAGAACTTGAACGATTTCCATTGACTATCAAAATACTTAGTCAGTTAATGTCTTTTTGGATACATGTAACAGAGAAAGACAAAAACTCATATGTTAAAATATTGTATGATTATATGTATCAAAATAATGAATATGATCGGTGGATTAGCACAGTTAAAAATGTTCTGTGTAAAATTGGTTTTAAACATGTATGGGAAAACCAAAGTACACTTGATGTACACCGATTGTGCCATGCAATACAAACAAAACTGGAGAGTTTATATAAAACATTTTGGATTAACCAGAAACAAGAGTACACAAAACTTAACTTTTATAATTTTGTGACTAAAGAATATAGACTAGAACCATATCTTATTAACTGTGAAAACAAAAACCATAGGAAAACATTTTGTAAATTTCGTACAAGTTGTCATGATTTAATGATAGAAAAAGGAAGATATAAGAATATACCAAGAGAGAACAGAACTTGTCAATACTGCAACAAAATAGAAGACGAGTTTCATTTACTTGATGAGTGTATCTTATATACTGAACAAAGAAAACAAATATTGGTAAATCTGAAATCTGATGTCAAAGAATATAAGAATGGTATAGACAAATTAAGCAATGTTTTAGTAACTGATAATCATCAAGCTGAAATAATTCAATATGTTTGTTCCTGTTTTGAAAAAAGAGAACAATTGAAATAAGATAGAATGCAACATGGTTTTGCTTTGTGGTACTTTTGGGTGTTTTTTTGCCTGCACATCATTTCAGTCATGCTGACCAGTGAATAGTATGTTGTATTGATG
>CM060319.1:679667-682167 GCA_030674155.1 Stramonita haemastoma | reverse complement strand
AGAGAGACAGAGAGAGACAGAGACAGAGACAGAGACAGAGACAGACAGACAGACAGACAGACAGACAGACAGACAGGCAGGCAGGCAGACAGGCAGGCAGGCAGGCAGGCAGACTGACAAATAGAGAGAGAAGGCAAGGCAAGGCTAGGCAAGGCAAGGCGAGGCAAATTCTTTTATTTCGAGGATAATGAATAAGCCCTTGTGTACTTTTTTACATCCAATCCCCGCCCTTATCAGGATAAGATCAAGATAAAAAAAGAAAACAATCTCCTTTAAATAAACAACACTAATGATCCAAATACCAAGAACAAGAAACTATACCCATTACCAAACAACAGACAAGAAATAAGGACAGCAAGACTATGATAAGGTAATTAAAAAGATGCACTCCTTCAGAAAACAAAAATAAAAGAAATAACAATCAAATGATGATTTTGATCAAACAAAAAAGCGCGCTAATAGATAAAGAGCAAATAAGAGAAATTAACGTGGTAAACAGCTGAAAACATCAATCCACCACCATCTACATATAAAACAACTCATATTAATCATAGCAGATTGATAAAAGGGAGCACAAATTAACTAATATCCTCATGGGGGAGGGGGGATTACTATCAATAACAAATTACATAAAACATTCCATATATTAAAAAAACAGAACATTTTTATAAATTGGATAATGATTTTTACACACACACACACACACACACACACACACACACACACACACACACACACACACACACACACACACACACACACACACAACCACACACAACACACACACACACACAGGGGCACACAGGGGGATGGGATAGCCTTGTGGTTAAAACATTGCACTGGCAATTTACCGTTCAAGGAAATTTTTCTCCTGGAGTTAACATCAGTGCCGACTCCACTCCCCCAAAAGTCCTTCGGATAAGACTATAAACCGAGGCGCCGTGTGCGAACGCACGCAGAACATCTTGCGCACACGTTAAATCCTGTTCAGCTTTTCGTAAGAGTAGGCCATTATGTGCCGGTGGGAACAGATGACAAGATTTACAAAACTGCATACACACGGGGGCTGGATGCAAAAAGCACACGAGTGCTTATTCCATGATCCTCGATATAAAAGAATAAAATAAATAAATAAATAAATAAATAAATAAATAAATAAATAAATAAATAAATAAATAAATAAATAAATAAATACACACACACACTCACGCACACTCACGCACGAACGCACTCACACACACACACACACACACACACACACACACACACACACACACACACACACACACACACACACACACACACACACACACACACACACACACACACACACACACACACATTTACAGGTTCTCGAGCATGTCATCAATAAACTTCATTCCAAGGGAAATATATTCCTTGAATTCTAAATAAAATCATATAACGGAACACAAGAGGAATCTATCCACTGTAAGGCACATATTTTGGGACATATATACTCTAATAACTAATCAATCTTATTATTATAGTCATAAAAATTACGATTATAATCATAACTATTATAATCATGATGGGCATAGTTATTCAGCTTTCCTAAAAAGATCATTAATGAAAATTTTACCGATAAATAATTACATTCGGCACATGAGATTAATAAAAATAGAGTACAAAATATGAATAAAACATGTCTCAGTATGGATGGTAAACATTTTTAGACAATAGGTGTGAGAGAGATTTAAAAAAAAAAAAGTTAATTCAGTATAGGGCATAGCCCCTTCTGAATCTATCTATCTATCTATCTATCTATCTATCTATCTATCTATCTATCTATCTATCTATCTATCTATCTATCTATCTATCTATCTGCCTACCTACCTACCTATATCTATCTATCTATCTATCTATCTATCTATCTATCTATCTATCTGCCTACCTACCTACCTACCTATATCTATCTATCTATCTATCTATCTATCTATCTATCTATCTATCTATCTATCTATCTATCTATCTATCTATCTATCTATCTATCCTGTAGTCTGGCGACCGTGGGGTCACCCCGGAAGACTTGACAACCAGTTCCCTCCATTCCTCTCTCTTCTGCCTTTCTCAAATTTGGTTGAGTTCTAGGCCTGACCTCCCATCTCTTCCTTGGTCTGCCTCTTTTTCTCCCTCCTTAGACAGTGCCTTGCAGTTTTGTCTTTGCAAGTCCTTTTGTTCTTGTTAAATGCCCATACCATTTAAGTTTACGCTTCTTTATGATTGTTAGGTTTTCATAGGGACCAATGGTTTGCTGGATTCTGTTATGCACGTCTTCGTTGCTCATGTGGTCTCTATAGGAGAGGCCAAGGAATCTCCTGAAGTATCTCATCTCTACCGCCTGTACTCTTCTTTCCAAATCAGCAGTCATAGTCCACGTTTCACAGGCTTACAGGATTATGAATATGACAAGGAAGCGCATTAGTCTGATCTTGGTGTTGAGTGAGATATTTTTATCTTTCCAGTTGGTATTCAGTTTTGA
>CM060319.1:664667-674667 GCA_030674155.1 Stramonita haemastoma | reverse complement strand
GAAAGGTTGTTGTGGTTGGTTTAAAAAAAAAAAAATTATGAACAGGATAGGGTATAAGTGATGTATGTAAACACGTGTACATTCTGAAAATTCAAAAGGAGAAAACCAAACCACTAATCTGATGACTAGATTGGAGACATTTTTCCGTGCATTTTTTTTTTACCCAGTTCAATTGTTTCAGTATAAAAGGTTTTTTAAAATTTATTTGATTACTTTTGTTAATGGGACTATTAGTACTATTACATTTATATTACTTTGTTCGTAGTTAAGGCCTTTCTTTTTTTTTGCTTTGTTTTGTTTTGTGTTTTTTGTGTTTTTTGTTTTTGCTCGTATGTGTAGGGATTTTTGTTTATGAATATAATCATAAATCCTTACTATAATTCTTCTGTTTGCTGTTTGTGCTTTCCCCGTTCTCCTTGATACCCCCTCCCCATCCGTTCCCACCCACCCCTCCCCGTTTTTGCTTTTGTTTATTTTGTTGTTTTGTTTATTTGTTTGTTTGTTTTCTGTTTGTTCATTTGCAAGTTTGTTAGTGTTTATGTTATTTCCTCTCAGTGGTGATGGGTATTATCATATGGTATTGTTACGTTTGTTGTTTTTTTCTTTTTCTTCCTTCTAATATTATAAAGTATGAACTGAAGTATGGAGATATTGTAATCTGACATAAATTGCTTATTTACATTTCATGGATTCTTTTTTTTTTAAGTCTTAAATAATGGTGTTGGTGACATTGTAACTGATATAAGCTGTTTGTTTGACACTATATGATTAAAATAAAACAACTTTAAATGTGTGCATGCGCTTCCGTGCATACGTGCTGTGTGTACGAGCGCGCGAACCGTGTGTGTGTGTGTGTGTGTGTGTGTGTGTGTGTGTGTGTGTGTGTGTGTGTGCGTACGCGCGTGCGTGCGTGCGTGCGTGTGTGTGTGAGTGTGTGTGTGTGTGACTTTTGAGTGGGGTTTTTTTTTGTGTTTTTGTTGATATTGTTGTTGATTGTATTATCTATAGGCTGTGTCAGGTGGGTGGGCATAGGTGGATCTCGCAAGCGGGGGGCATCATGCTTGGCTCGCACAGGCGAGGTCCTGGCTGGCCCGTCCTGGGAGCCACTGCGCCCTCCTCTACTGGTAAAATGTAGCCCAGTACTACCTGTCGCATTCGGGCAGATGGGACCCGTTAGCCCAGTAAGGCAACTCACCTAGGAGAAGGAAAACTCTGACCCCAAACCTCCACTGCCTTGTGGATTGCCCATTGGGGAGAAAGGCTTCGGGAGTAAACCCTGAGGAAAAATCCGGAGATGGAGTCCCGAAGGCGGTCCGCTTCTGACTTCAGTAACGTTCCGGCAACTCCTGCGACACTGCTGGTGCTAAACTGTATCAGCTTCTGCTGTTCCTTTGGATCCATCATCAGTGTGGAGAGGGGGAACCTGCTATCTGGGCAACAGCTCATCCTCCATACTATCCTGCCCAGGCTCGCGCCCTGGAGAGGTCACTCCAGCCTCGCCTCACAGCGCGGACACAACACGGGAAGCAGCAGTTACCGGTTATAAGCTGCAATGCTCGACTGGCGTAGAGCGTGGCGCCAGGGGTTGCTTCCGACGGTGGGAGAAATTCTAGGATTTCACTGGACAGCTACCGCCCGCCTCAAGCTGGGCAGCCCCCAGCCAATAAGGTGTTGTCCCGCCACAGTCTGCCTTCCTCAATGGGTGCTTGGGGATTAGGATCAAACCGACAAGCAGACTGTAAGACTCGTACCATGCAAAAATACAAGAACCGTGAGAAACAGGTGTCCAGTCCTAAAACTGGGAAGCTGGAATGTCCGAACATTGTCATCCGGACTGTCCCGAGACCTCCAAGGCATCAGTGATGCAAGAAAGTCAGCCGTCATCAACAACGAGCTGCTGAGACTGAGGGTGGACATAACTGGTCTGCAAGAGACCCGCCTTGCAGACACTGGAACCCTCAAGGAGAAAGACTTTACTTTCTTCTGGCACGGGAAGAGCGCGGAGGACCGAAGAGAGCATGGAGTGGGATTTGCTGTCAGGAACACCCTACTGAAGATGGTTGAACCAGGAGACAAGGGATCCGAACGCCTGATGACAGTCCGTCTCCATACCTCCGAGGGCTTTGTCACTCTTGTCAGCGCCTACGCTCCCACCCTTATATCCACTGCAGAAGCAAAGGACGAGTCTTATGCCAACATCAGCGACCTCATCAAGAAAATACCCCCAAGGAACATGTCATCATCCTAGGAGACTTTAATGCTAGAGTGGGTGCCGATCATGACGCATGGCCGTCATGCCTTGGACACTTTGGAGTTGGCAAGATTAACGAAAATGGGCAGCGCCTGCTGGAGTTCTGCTCCTACAACGGCCTCTGCGTGACCAACTCCTACTTCCAGACCATGCCACAACACAAGGTGTCATGGCGCCATCCCCACTCAAAGCATTGGCATCAGCTGGATATGATCCTGATCCGACGTACCAACATCAAGTCTGTGCTCATCACCCGCACATACCACAGTGCAGACTGTGACACTGACCACTCTCTCGTCTGCTGCAAGATCAGGCTTCATCCAAAGAAACTCCAGAGCTTCAAACAGAAAGGCAAACCTCGCATCAATGCCACCACCATGCATCTTCAGAGAAAGTCGAAGAATTTGCCAAGTCTCTCAAAGAAGCTCTGTCTGATGAACACCAGTACTGCTCAGCCTCTAAGAAATGGGACCACCTCCGGGAAGCCATTCAGAAAACAGCCTTTGCAACCTTTGGGAAAAAGATCTCCAAGAACAATGACTGGTTTGATGCCAAGTCTAGCGAGCTGTCCCCCGTCATTGACGCAAAGCGTGCTGCCCTTGCCGAATACAAGCGCTCCCCTAGTGAGAAATCCCTGCAGGCACTCAGAGCAGCCAGAAACAAAGTACAACAGACTGCAAGACGTTGTGCCAACGAATACTGGCAACAGCTCAGTTCCTCCATCCAGTCTGCAGCTGCCTCAGGCAACATCAAAGGAATGTACGAAAGCATCAAGACAGCTCTAGGGCCAACACAGAGCAAAACCGCCCCACTCAAGACCTCCAATGGGGAGGTGATCACCGACAAGAGCAGACAGATGGACAGGTGGGTGGAGCATTACTCTGAGCTCTACTCTAGAGAGAACACAGTCTCCAACTCAGCCCTTGATGCCATTTCGCCTCTGCCCATCATGGAGGAACTAGATACTGAACCAACCCTTGCTGATCTCCGCAAAGCAATTGACAGCTTAGCTAGCGGCAAAGCACCTGGCACCGATGGCATTCCACCCGACCTCATCAAAAGCTGTAAAGACACCTTACTACAGCCCCTTCACGACGTCCTATGCCAGTGTTGGAGGGAGGGAGCCGTGCCGCAAGACATGAGAGATGCCAAGATCGTCACTCTCTACAAGAATAAAGGCGACAGGAGGGATTGTAACAACTACAGAGGCATATCTCTCCTGAGCATCGTAGGAAAACTCTTCGCTCGTGTCATACTTGTGCGCCTCCAATAACTTGCTGAGCATGTCTACCCCGAGTCACAATGCGGCTTCTGAGCTGAACGCTCCACGGTGGACATGATATTCTCCCTACGCCAGCTTCAGGAGAAATGCAGAGAACAACACAAACCCCTCTGCATAGCCTTCATAGACCTGACCAAGGCCTTTGACCTAGTCAGCAGGGAAGGGCTATTCAACATCCTTCCAAAAATTGGTTGCCCCCCATAACTTCACAGTCTCATCAGATCCTTTCATGATGACATGAAGGCAACAATCCAGTATGAGGGCAGCATGTCCAACCCATTTGACATCAAGAGTGGAGTCAAGCAAGGCTGTGTCCTTGCTCCCACCCTCTTTGGCATCTTCTTTGCCCTGCTCCTAAAGCTTTTGGAACTGCAACAGAGGGTGTATACCTACGCACCAGATCCAGCGGTCGACTATTCAACCTGGCTGGGTTGAAAGCAAAAACAAAAGTGATGGAGAAAACAATTAGGGACATGCTTTTTGCTGCTGCTGCTGCTGTCACTTCTCACACTGAGCAAGAACTCCAATGCCTCATGGATAGGTTTTCCCAGGCCTGCAAAGACTTCGGCCTGACAATCAGCCTGAAAAAGACCAATGTGCTGAGCCAGGACGTGGTAACTACACCAGCCATCTACATCGATGACTACCAGCTCGATGTCGTACACCAGTTCACATACCTGGGATCCACCATCAGTGACAACCTATCCCTTGATGCCAAGATCAACAAGCGCATCGGCAAGGCTGGTACGACCTTAGGACGCCTCACTTCCCATGTCTGGGAGAACCCAAAGCTGACAATTTCCACCAAGATGGCAGTGTACAACGCCTGCATTGTCAGCACTCTCCTATATGGCAGTGAAACATAGACAACATACTCCAAACAGGAGCCCAAACTGAACAGCTTCCACCTGCTCTCTCCTATATGGCTGTGAAACATAGACAACATACTCCAAACAGGAACGCAAACTGAACAGCTTCCACCTGCTCTCTCCGTCGCATCCTCGGCATCCACTGGAGTGACAAAGTTACCAACGCTCAGGTTCTCGAGGTTGCAGGTCTCCCCACCATGTACACACTCCTCAGACAACGCAGACTCAGATGGCTTGGGTCACGTGAAAAGGATGGAGGATGGACGCATTCCTAAAGATCTCCTCTATGGTGAACTTGCCTCCGGCAAGAGAAGCATTGGCCGCCCCCAACTGCGCTACAAAGACGTCTGCAAGCGTGACATGAAAACCCTGGACATCAACCTAGAGAACTGGGAGGAGGTAGCGGCTGACCGCAGCAAATGGTGCAGTGTTCTCCACAAACAGCTGAAGTGTGGTGAAGAAAAGATCCACACCGCAGCAAACGAAAAGAGAGCCAAGCGGAAGGCATGTGCTCCAGCCACCTCAACAAACCACATCTGCATCAGATGCAACAGAGACTGCCACTCCCACATCGGACTGACCAGCCACAGCCGGCGTTGTCGCTGAACAAATGACCTGTCTTTTGGCGCGAATTCCATAGTCGACACCGACTGATGGAGGCCTACTATCTATAGGCATATTTTATTTTTAAGGCTTTTGAAATCATGTTAGTTAATTAATGTTGGTGAAATGTTTGGGTTTTTTTCCCTTTTTCTTTGCTTGTTTGTTTGTTAGGGTTTTGTTTGTTTGTTGTTGTTTTTTTAGATAGAAGGCTTGACGAAAAAATGCAAATCAATGCTTGTTCAATGTACCATCTGGAAATAAAGATTTTATTTCATTTTTTTTATTTCACACACACACACACACACACACACACACACACACACACACACACACACACACACACACACACACACACACACACACACACACACTTCTTCATGCATTTATAACTCACTGTTTGATGTTTTTGACAGGTAAACACATGCCCACACACACCCTTCCACATCAGGTTTGTTCATTGTTTTCTGTTTTTCTTTCCTTAAGCCATCTTTTCTTTGCATACATCAATGTTTTTCTTTCAACATGAAACAGATTGCCTTAATATCACGCTCAATTCAGCAACGAATCACGTGTCAGCCATGTCACGTGTAAAGTATCAGGCTGGTTTTACAAGTAACCAATCAAAACTGATCACTCATGCCACGTGTTAATCCACATGGCTCACTCAGCAGCCAATCAAAATATTCATTCATACCATGTGGTATGCCAGATAGTTTGTCAGGGGTGACAACAGCCAATAATCATTGGCCAAAACTTTATACTTATCTGCCTAATGGGATATGTTTTCGTGGTTTGCAAATTAAGGAGATGGCGTATGACACATATGACATGGGCTTTCTTAACATGATAAAAAGGCCCAAAATCTCCTGCCAGTCTGTTCAGAGGCTAGAGTATCAGCAACTTCAGAAATCAAGTCCTATTCTGCTGCTCATTACTACACAAGGTGGTACAATATCAAGGCTTCAGTCTTCCAGCTTAATCTTTTTCATCATGGGCTGGTAAGTACCTACAAAATCAGCAAATTGCTAAGAAACCAGAAATTCTAAGTAGCAGTACAGTTTTTAAGCATTGGTCATTTTGTCCTGTTTTACAGATGAATATTAGAATTCACTTCGTTTATCCAATGGGCTTTGGATTTTTCCATGTGTGGGCCTGGAAAATGATAAAATAAAGCTACCCTGGTTTTTTATCTTTTGTTTTTTTTAAATGCATTTTTGACTCATTGTACATTAGTAGTAGTAGTAGTAGTAGTAGTAGTAGTAGTAGTAGTAGTAGTAGTAGTAGTAGTAGTAGTAGGCACCCATCAGTCTCGGAAGACTGGAGTTGCGCTGTAGTCTTTAGAGCGCAAAGCCTGGGTAAGTAAGTATGGAGGGCAGGCTGTTACCCATGCAGCTGACTCCCCCTCTCCACGCCACTGGAATGATCCATTGGAAAGGCAATGACCAATAGGAATGGTTCCAGTACCATCGCAGGAGCCACCAGAACGTTGCTATATTCAGCTCCCAACGCTCCTAACGGCACACAACTGTACATTGCCAGTCAGGAAAATGACTAAAGCAACTACTATTTTTCTCAGGGCTGGAAACACTTTTTTCATCAGGCTGATATAGCTTTACACCTAGAAAATAACAGGTCCAAGATAACAGCATATCTTGTATGTATGCAAAATACTCCTGCACATGTACAAGGGGTGCTTTTTCACATATTTGTTATGCTTTCTGTAGTTCAAAGTACACAAGAGTAATTGATGGTTTATACATAACTAGAGAACGTTGACATTGCTGTGCTTAGGATACATGTTTCAGTATTTTGATCTCAGTTTGTTTCTGTTTTTTTTTAACATGACTCCAACAGAATCATAAGACAATGTGTTTTTTCAGCACCTTCTGCAGACGTATGGGGATTTTGTTTGTTTTTCTTTCTGGCCAGCTGGATCCTGGCTTAGGATTTAACAGGCAGGTCTAGTTGGGCAGAAATAAATCCAGCCAAGGACTTAGCCAGCAATGCACTGCTATTGAAACATGGATCCCTGGTCTAGAGGTAAGGCACCTGCCTAGAATGCCAAAAACTCCAGGTGCAAAGTGTGTGGTAGTTTGATCCCCGTTTGTGCCTGAAACTTTTGCCCCCATTACCTAGACCACGGGTGGTGTTCTGGGTGCTAGTCTTTCGGATGAGACGATAAAGCCAGGTCCTGTGTGTAAGACTCATTTAGCACATAATAAAAAAAAAGCAAACCCACTCAACAAGAGAGTCGTTCCTGTTCTGCAGATACAGCTATTTTGATAGGGAAACAACAACATATGCAGACAGGAAATTCCAAAAGGAAAACAAAAGTAGGGTGCATTGCTCTTGTGTCCACGTGCTGTATGGGGAGAAAGCAGCTCGAATTTCACGTAGAGAGATCTGCCGTGACTTAAAGTGGTACCCAAAACATGTAATGTAAGGTGTATGACTTAAAGTGGTATGCAAAACATGTAATATAACGTGTATGACTTATGTAGAGAGATCTGCCGTGACTTAAAGTGGTATGCAAAACATGTAACATAACGTGTATGACTTAAAGTGGTATGCAAAACATGTTAACATAACGTGTATGACTTAAAGTGGTATGCAAAACATGTAATGTAAGGTGTATGACTTAAGAGTGGTATGCAAAACATGTAATATAACGTGTATGACTTAAAGTGGTATGCAAAACATGTAATATCACGTGTATGACTTAAAGTGGTATGCAAAACATGTAATATCACGTGTATGACTTAGATTGGTATGCAAAACATGTAATGTAAGGTGTATGACTTAAGAGTGGTATGCAAAACATGTAATATAACGTGTATGACTTAAAGTGGTATGCAAAACATGTAATATCACGTGTATGACTTAAAGTGGTATGCAAAACATGTAATATCACGTGTATGACTTAGATTGGTATGCAAAACATGTAATGTAAGGTGTATGACTTAAGAGTGGTATGCAAAACATGTAATATAACGTGTATGACTTAAGAGTGGTATGCAAAACATGTAATGTAAGGTGTATGACTTATCATTCCTATCTGAGTGCAGTGATAGGTAGGAGATGGTTGCTGTCCTTGGTATAGGATGATGTGTCATTCATCTTCACTCAGAGACAGACAGACAGACAGACAGACAGACAGACAGACAGCCACAGGTCTGTCTCTCCTGAACACACTGGTCCTCCCAAATCCTACATTAGTTTAGATTTCACAACACAACCAGATTTTCATCAATTGAAACAGATGTGTGTGTGTGTGTGTGTGTGTGTGTGTGTGTGTGTGTGTGTGTGTGTGTGTGTGTGTGTGTGTCTGTGTGTGTGTCTGTGTGTGTGTGTGTGTCTGTGTCTGTGTCTGTGTCTGTGTTTGTGTCTGTGTGTGTGTCTGTGTGTCTGTGTGTCTGTGTGAGTGTATAGAAAGAAAGAAAGAAAGAAAGAGAGAGAGAGAGAGAGAGAGGAGAGAGAGAGAGGAGAGAGAGAGAGAGAGGAGAGAGAGAGAGAGAGAGAGAACGAAACAAAACACAAACAAACGAAAAAACAAAAACCCCAACAGACAGACAATACCTGTTTGAATATTAACACCCCGCCCCCCTCCCTACTTTTTTCTTTTGCAGCCACGCTGATGTACCAAGCCTCCGCCGCCCTCTGCTGCTGATGGCCATCTTCCTCCTCTTCATCTCGCTGGAGTTCCAGGGCGTCCACGCTGGGGATACTCCGGAGAGTGTGCACAAAGAGTCCTCCCGTCTCTTTCCCCGTGCCCCAGGCCTCCCTGTCCGCCAGGCAGAGCGTGCTGCTAATGGGGGCTCCAGCCTGGGCGCAGAGACGAGGAGGGCGGTGTCTGAGGGCTGCAGGGCCCCCCTCACACCGGGCACTCCGCAATGCTGCTGCTGCAAACAGTTCCGGCAATGGAACTGCTGCCGGTTTTGCCACACCCCTGTAGAGGAGATCACTTGTGACTAACAGTTGGAAAATAGTCTTGGAGGGTTTGTTTTTTTGTTGGTGTCTTTTCTATTTCTGAAGGATTTTAGCGGTTTGTTTATATTTTGCTTTATAATTTTGATTCTGTTGTTTCTGTTAGTGGGGCTGCACTGAAACTGTTTCTTAAAGAATTAGAAATGGACACACACACACACACACACACACACACACACACACACACACACACACACACAAACACACACACACACACACACGCACGCGCGCGTGGCGCGCGCGCGCGCGCGCGCGCGATAGCCTAGTGGTCAGAACATTGCGCTCACAATTTGACGACCCGGGTACGATTCCCGTTCGAGGGAATTTTTAACATCAGTGTTGAAAAGATAACATCAGTGCTGATTCCACTCCCCCAAAAGTCCTTCGGATGAGACTATATACCGAGGCCCCGTGTGCGAACGCATGCAGAACATCTTCCGCACATGTTGAATCCTATGCCACTTTTATTCATTTATTTATTTATCTATTTATTTATTTATCTATTTATTTATTTATTTGTTTATCTATTCTTTTGTATCGAGGATAATGGCATGTGCTTTTTTAAACCCAGTTTCCCTGTGTATGCAGTGTTGTAAATTTTGTCATCTATTCCCACTGGGACACGATGGCCTACTCTTACGAAAAGCGGAACAGGTTATAACGTGTGCGCAAGATGTTCTGTGTGCGTTTGCACACGGGGGCCTCGGTTTACAGTTTCATCCAAAGGACTTTTAGGGGGAGTGGAGTCAGCACTGATGTCAACTCCAGAGGAAAAATCCCCCACCCCCACCCCCCAATGTTTACTAGACATTTCTAACTTGCTTCAAAATGTTTAGATCTAAATTACTCATGTTTCTCTGGATTGGAATTTCTTTTATATGTTCAGACTTTGATTGTCTCAAAATATTCAAATCTAAGTTGCTTCCATATTGTTTGATTTAAATGTAGGTCACTTTCATGTGTTTAGATCTAGGTTGCTTCCATACTTTTTAAAGAGGAAGCAGAAAAGCT
>CM060319.1:654667-659667 GCA_030674155.1 Stramonita haemastoma | reverse complement strand
TACATTTAATCTGTCTCTGTCTCTATGTCTCTGTCTGTCTGTCTGTCTGTCTGTCTGTCTGTCTGTCTGTCTGTCTGTCTGTCTGTCTGTCTGTCTCTCTCTCTCTCTCTCTCTCTCTCTCTCTCTCTCTCTCTCTCTCTCTCTCTCTCTCTCTCTCTCTCTCTGTAATGTTTTTCTATTTCTTGCTTGCCTTTCGATGTGTGTGTGTGTGTGTGTGTGTGTGTGTGTGTGTGTGTGTGTGTGTGTGTGTGTGTGTGTGTGTGTGTGTGTGTAGGGGGGATCAGGAGAGAGAATGAGTACTACTTTCTTTGGATTTTTGTAACTATGCATGTTTTTCCCATGATTTTTTTCCCTCTTGTTATTAAGCTTTTTTTATGCTCGTTTTTCTATTTCTATTTCTTATTCGTTTGTTTTTTTTCCCGAGGGCTGGATGTTAAAAAAGCATGTAGTGCTTAATCTAATACCCTCTGAAAAAAAAAATTTGTTCAATTTGTTGTTCTCTCTCACACACACACACACACACACACACACACACACACACACACACACACACACACACACACACACACACACACACACACAAACACACACACACGCAAACACACACACACACACACACACACACACACACACACACACACACACACACACACACACACACACACACACACACAGAGGCATCCCAACCATTAAATCATCAAAATCAAAACAGTATTCAGGAAATATTTGGTGGACTCCTGCCTGCGAGGAAGCAGTGACCAGGAAACGTTTAATGTACAAAACATTTTTAAAGGATAAGACACCAGAAAACCATGAAAAACAGAAGCAGGCAAAAAACTACTGCAACATGGTCATAGCTCAGGCAAAACGACAATTCTGGTCTTCGTTTTTGTTTCAACGAAGTATCAAATCAAAAAGATCTTAACAAAGTGTGGCAAAAATTTCATGAAATGAAAAAAGGTGTGATTTTACCAACATGTCCAATTGAACTTGAAAACAATGAATTTCCATCGAATGCAGAAAAGGCTGAGACTTTTGCAGATATGTTTTCAGAGTCCATGCGTATTGAAGGTCTCTCACCTAAAAGTGTTAAATATAGAAAAGTTGAAGATAACAAAGAAGAATATAAAGACCCAAGTTCTGATAATACTGATTGCATCAATGCCCCAATAACAATCAATGAAGTAAAAGACGTATTGCTTTCTCTTCCTAATAAGAAAACGTCTGTTGGATTAGACGCCATATCTAATGATATGCTTAAACAGTTACCAGAAAACTTCATTTTTCTTATGCATAAACTTTTCCAAAAAAGTTGGACTGAAGGTGTGATGCCAATTAACTGGAAGCAGTTTATTATTGTTCCCATTCATAAGCAAGGAAAGCCTAAAACTGATAAAACTAGTTATAGGCCCATAGCACTGACTTCTAACATTGGTAAACTTATGGAGAAAATCATTCTTAGGAGGCTTGTGTATTATTGTTAGAAAAATAAGGTTGTTCCTGTCAATCAAGCAGGCTTTCAAAAAGGTATATCTGCAATCGATAATTTAGTTAAACTAACAACTCAAGTCAAGCTACAATTTGCAAGAAGAAAAAATCTTCTTGCAACATTTTTTGATGTAAGAAAAGCCTATGACCAAGTTTGGCATGCTAAATTACTGCATAAACTGAAAACTATTGGCTTTTCCGGGCATTTTTACTATTATATCAAAAGTTTTTTTATGCAACAGAAGTGTGCAAGTGAGAGTAGGGAATGCATATTCAAACTTTAGGTCATTGCATATGGGTTTACCACAGGGTTCTGTAATAGCCCCCTTTCTGTTTAATATACTGTTATATGATTTACCCACAAAACTGTCTAAAGTTGTCGTCCTAGTACAATATGCTGACGATATAATTATGTATATGGATGGATGTCACTATGAAACGCACTACAACAAAGAGGATGATAAATTATACCAAAAAAGTATATCAAAAAGAGCTAGATAATTTACATGAATATATTTTTGAAAATGGTCTGACATTGTCCACAGAAAAAAAAACACACATTATGCTTTTTAACAATGGCAACGATCCAGAGACATTGCCTCAGTTTAGGATTGGAGGGGAGCCAATTCAGTATAAAAATACCGTTAATTTTTTAGGGATTCATCTCACATCTAAATTAACTTGGAATGCTCATATTGAATACATTCTAACAAAGGCAAGGAAATGCATAAATTTTCTTAAAATGGTTAGCAGACAATCCTGGGGACAAGATGTCTTCACTCTAAAATGCTTGTCTATGTCACTTGTACGTTCCAAATTGTCATATGGCCAAGAAGTCTTTTTCAGTGCTCCCAATTACTTACTGAAAAAAACCCAAAGTATAGATGTAGACAATCAACTTGTACGTTGGCTGATTGAATTTTTAACTGACAGGCCACAGTGTATTTTTGCCAACAAAATACCTTCATCGGTTAGATATACCTACTTTAGTTCCACACAGGGCTGCGTCCTCTCCCCACTTCTTTACATTCTATACACAGATGATTGAAGAAGCAGCCATGAAAACTCATTTCTGGTAAAATTTGCGGACGACAGTGCTCTTCTGTCTCTCTTATCTGGATCAGTCCTAGACCATGGTCCAGCCCTTACCGAGTTCGTAGATTGGTGTGATGAGGCCTATCTGGAGCTAAATGTTTCTAAAACTAAAGACCTTCCTATTGATTTCAGAAGATCGGAGCACACTTCTAAGAATACGATCATCCATAGTGAAGAAGTTGAAAACGTTTTGAAATACAAATATCTGGGAACTGTTTTTGACCACAAGCTAAATTGGGATGCTAACACTGACGCCATTGTCAAAAAGGGGCAACAACGTGTGTATTTTCTGAGGAAGCTTAACTCATTTTTTGTCGACAAAAAGAGTCTTTCCTTGTTCTACAAGTCTTATATAGAGAGCGTCTTAAGTTTTGCTTTCATTTGCTGGTACAATAACCTTAGCATTAAGAACAAGAATGGTCTTCAGAGAATTGTGAGAATCTGCTCTAAAATTATCGGAGAAGAACAAAGAGACCTCAGGTCGTTTTGTAATCAGCAGCTTGTGCGCAAAGCAACAGCCATTTTGGCCGATTCATCCCACGCTCTGTTTTCAGAATTTCAATTGTTGCCTTCAGGACGTCGTTTTCAATGCCACAACAGCAAAACAAACAGAAAAAGGAATTCCTTTGTGCCAGTAGCTATCCGAGTTCTAAACTCATAATAACACTGACTGAGGTTGTTTGTTTTGTTTTTTTGTTTGTTTGTTTGCTCTTGTGTGTGTGTGTGTGTGTGTGTGTGTGTGTGTGTGTGTGTGTGTGTGTGTGTGTGTGTGTGTGTGTGTGTGTGTGTGTGTTTGTTTAAACTTCTCTAAATTACTTACCTGCCACTGTTATGTATGTAGCCAATGCATACAGGCGTGCACATACATGCATATGTACTCATAAAATAAGTATGTCATAGTTTTGGCTTTATTGATTTTTTTGAATTGCTTGTAAATTCACATGTCTTTCTACCAATTGTGTGTGTGAAGGGTGGAGGGGGACAGGTGGGTGTGAATGGTGTGTATGGGTAGGGGGGGGAGCGTGTGTGTAAGTGTGAGTGTGGGAGTGGGTGGGTGTGGATTGTATGGGGAGGGGGGGAGCGTGTGTGTGTGTGTGTGTGTGTGTGTGTGTGTGTGTGTTGTGTGTGTGTGTGTGCGTGCGTGCGTGCATGCACGTATATGTGCGGGTGCGAACGCATGCGTATGTGTAAATAATGGTGATCATATGTCTTTTCTAGTCAATGGTTTTTAAGAACATTGTATATAAACATTGGTGTGTGTGTATGCATGTGTTTGCGTGTGTGCGAGCGCGCGCGCGTAGAGTGTGAGTGTTTGTGACATTTTATTTGAAGTTATATAATGTTTGAACAAATATGAAATGTAGCTACTTCGTGTGTTTGATTATGATTTGTATCAATATGCCTGTCAGTATTGTAATTGCCCTTCAGGGATGATTAAAGTGTTTTGACTTGACTTGACTTGACTTGTAAGGCATACAAACTTGCACTTGGGTTACCATTCCATGCATCCACCATAGGAACTTATAAAGGAATTGGGGGACTTCCCCTAGCTGATTACCGACAACTTTCATGCGCTAAATATGTGTCACGGAGCACTAATAACGAAAATTTTGTCTCAAGTGAATTAAAGGTTCAAGCAGAAACGAATTTTCCAAAGAGGGCTAAACATATTTCATGTTTAAAGCCTATTGGCACTTATGTATTAGACCTTTTAAAAAATCTGAACTTAATCAATATGACTTAGAAGTACAAAAAGAAGTGCTACCATGTCCATCATGGGAGATAAATAAAGCATGTTTTGATATAGACTATACTGATGAAAAAAAGAAGGAAAATCGAAACGTCATGGTTGCAGATGCCCGGTCCCATATTGAAAATAAGTATTTTGACTACTTAAAAGTTTATACAGATGGATCAGTTTTAGAAAATCATGACACAGGCTCTGCATTTGTCATACCAGCACTTAAAATAGAAAAATCGTACTATCTAGGTAAACATAGTTCAATATTTACAGCTGAACTTATTGCAATTCTTATGGCTCTTAACTATATTCTTGATGTTCCATGTTTCTTTTTTCAGATCTTACTTTGTGTTCACTCGAAGTCGGTATTGTATGCTCTTAAATCCCCAAATTTTAAGAAAGTCTCCACAATTATTTTTGAAATTAACCATGCCATACACCTCCTAAGTTTAAGAGGTATTCCTGTTTCATTTTGTTGGATACCCTCTCATGCTGGAATTTTTTCAAACGAGTGGGCTGACAGAGTTGCAAAAAAAAGGGGGCAAGACATGAAATGGGAACGATAGAACTGCATGTTCCCCTATCTATACAAGAGAGATACTGTATATTAGAGCAAATATTATGGGGTAAGTTAAAAGAATCTGGTCAATTCAAGAGCCGGTTTTTAAAGAATCGT
>CM060319.1:632167-647167 GCA_030674155.1 Stramonita haemastoma | reverse complement strand
ATAATCAACTTCCTCATCGTCATGGCTAACATGTCTGACATTATTGTGTGAGTAAGGTTACAAGAAAATGAAAACAACACAGAGTATAATATTCAACTGAATGATAAGAAAATCCCCCGTAAACTTTTGACGTAATAAACAGCACTATTACAGGCAATATGAGAAAGTCAAGAGAAAGGAAGGTGGCAGGATGGTTAAGACATTCGCCTGCCAACAAGTAAACCGTGAGGTTCTGGGTTCGATTCCCAGCCTCGCCCTTTCTTGCCAGTTTGACCAAAAGAAAAAAATCGTACTGAATGTCAGTCATTCGGATGATACTATAAACCGGTTTCGTGTGCGAACGCACGCAGAACATCTTGCGCACAGGTTAAAACCCCGTTTCGCCTTTCGGAAGAACAGGCCGTCGCGTGCCGGCAGGAGCAGATGACAAAATTATATTTTAAAAAAACAGCATGCACACAGGTGTCGTGTTTAGACACCATCCCTAAGAACAAATCGGGGAGTTGGAGTCCCCAGGGCGGTTCGGAGCTGTATATGGCAACGCACTGGAGGCTCCTGCGACGGTACTGGAACCATTCGTATCGGCGACTCTTTCCAATAGACCATTTCAGAGGCGTGGAGAGGAGGGGTTTGCTGCATGGGTAACAGCTTGTCCTCCATACTTACTTACCCAGGCTTTGCGGTCTAAAGACTAGAGCGGTGCCTACTACTACTACTACTACTACTACTACTACTACTACTACTACTACTACTACTACTACTACTACTACTACTACTACTACTACTACTACAATCAGAAAGGCATGCAGCATGCTGTATGTACGTGTATCCCCCCTATCACTCTCTCTTCTCTCCTCTCTCTCTCTCTCTCTCTCTCTCTCTCTCTCTCTCTCTCTCTCTCTCTCTCTCTCTCACCACACACACACACACACACACACACACACACACACACACACACACACACACACACACACGCACGCACGCACGCGCGCGCGCGTGCGCGCGCGGGGTCGAAGAGGGGACGGGATGGCCTTGTGGTCAGATCATTGCGCTCGCAATCTGACAACTCGGGTTCGATTCCCGTTTGAGGGGATTTCCCCCCTGGAGTTCACCTCAGTGCTGACTCCATTCTCTCCAAAATTCATTCGGATGAGACTATAAATCGAGGCCCCGTGTGCGAGCACACGCAGAACATCTTGCGCACATGTTAAAATCCTGTTCCGCTTTTCGTAAGAGTAGGCCATTGTGTGCCGGTGGGAACAGATGACAAGTTTGACAAAACTGCATACACACGGGAACTAGAGGGAAAAAACACATGAGTGCTTATTCCATATGTCCTCGATATAAATGATTAAACTAAAATAATAGATAAATAAAATTTAAAAAAGAAATAAGATATATATATATATATATCATGTTCACTACTACTACTACTACTACTACTACTACTACTACTACTACTACTACTACTACTACTACTACTACTACTACTACTACTACTACTGCTAACCATTAACAGCTAATACTGTCTTTTCTTCTTCTTCTTCTTCTTCTTCTTCTTCTTCTTCTTCTTCTTCTTTTCTTCTTCTTCTTCTTCTTCTTCTTCTTCTTTTCTTATCATTATGATTATCATCATATAAATTATCGTTACAATTACTATTATTATTTATAAGAGTAAACAAAAAAAATTTTAAAAGATAAAAAAACAAACAAAACCTTCAAGCTTTGATTGCAATGCCAACAACAGCTAAACAGAACTGACACGACTTGTTTTCCTCTTCTTAAATTCCACCCCACCCCCACCCCCATACCTCTACCACCACCACACCACCTTCACTTATTTCGTTACCTATGACGTACATGCAGTGAGTTCACAAAGTACCACACACACACACACACACACACATACACACACTGTACAGCTGCGAGTTCTGCGTTCGAATCTAAATAGCTCAGTCTGGGGACAAAATAATACAATTCAATAAGCTGTGTGTACATACTGAGAAATTCTTAACACAAAGGGTTTGTTCTTGTTGCTGTTGTTGGTGGTGTTGTTGTTGTTGTTTTGCGTTCCCCAGCTTAACACTCTGGTGACCCACCGAGAATGTACACTCTGACTTACTCATCGCACCTGGGAATCACTGTGAAGTTGAAATCAGCACTGGATGAGGTTTGCCCGTGACCTATGACTGTTTTCAAAGTACCTCGCCACATAGGCAGACATACTCCGACTTCAGAGGACTTTTTTTTGTTTTACTTCTAAGGAGAATGTTATGATAAGAGCTTGTCATGGCTGAAGACAGTGTCAACATGACATTTCACAACATGACATTTCACAGCATGACAAGGTATTAATGCCGGCAGGCCTTGGCACTCACTTTAACACCAATCACTGACAAAGCTTCCGGCCCCTATAAAGAAAGGGTTTCATGTTGCATTCTTAGAAAGTATAACGATCGTCCCACTGTGCTTTCTTTGTTAGTTTGTTTAGTTGTTTTGTTGTTGTTTGGTTGTTTGTTTGGGTTTGTTTTTTGTTTTGTTTTTTGGGGGGTCTTGTTTGTGTTTTTAGTTTTTTTAGGCTTTGGGTGGGTGTGGCATTTTTGGTTTGTTTATGTGTTTGGATGTTTTATGTCTTGGTGTACAGAGGGGCACTGCCTGGCACTGTGACCTGCTTTCTTCTGTTTCTGTCAGTGCCAGGGGAAAATCTCGGGTGGCGGCTTGTGGTGTTGGTGCTTTTCTACGGGGGGACATAAATGATGGTTTCTTATAACGAGGTTTTTCATGCATGCATATTAATACAGTACAGACAAGCCAGGGCAATGGCAGGTCTGCTCCTAGACTAGTTTTTACAAGATATAGCGCTATATAAATTCCATGTATTATTGTTATTATTATCAGACTGACGTGGAAGATCACATGTGATCACACACAACACACACACACACACACACACACACACACACACACACACACACACACACACACACACACAACACACACACACACAGACTAAGGTTACTAGAAGCAACACGCAATAACCACTCCTTAGTCCCCGCAACACACCAGCTAAAGTCTTTCCTTGTTTGGGATTGCTCCTCTAATGTCGGCTAATAGAAATGTTTATAGCCAGCATAACAGCTGTAGGCTGGACACGTGCAGGATTATGTGGGTGTGGGATAAAGTGACGAATTAAGCCTAACGTTATGCGGACCTCGACTGGGATGTGACTATAATGCCCACAACATAACTGCACATTTGGCGGTGGCTTTAGTGCTATAATGCCCGCAACATAACTGCAGAATTGGCGGTGGCTTTAGTGCTATAATGCCCGCAACATAACTGCACATTTGGCGGTGGCTTTAGTGCTATAATGCCCGCAACATAACTGCAGAATTGGCGGTGGCTTTAGTGCTATAATGCCCGCAACATAACTGCACATTTGGCGGTGGCTTTAGTGCTATAATGCCCGCAACATAACTGCAGAATTGGCGGTGGCTTTAGTGCTATAATGCCCGCAACATAACTGCAGAATTGGCGGTGGCTTTAGTGCTATAATGCCCGCAACATAACTGCAGAATTGGCGGTGGCTTTAGTGCTATAATTCCCGCAACATAACTGCAGAATTGGCGGTGGCTTTAGTGCTATAATTCCCGCAACATAACTGCAGAATTGGCGGTGGCTTTAGTGCTTTTGCCTCGGGCCATCTTCAAAATCGGTCGCGTACTTTTCGCCTGGCGCGTATAGTGTTAATATCTTCGGGGCTGTATTATAACAAAGCAAGTTTTGTTTATGTAGGCTTGATTTGTCAGTGTTTATCGATTTGTTGATTGATTGATTAATTAGTTGACTGACTGATTGACTGATTGATTAATTGCTTGATTGATTATGTCTTGTCCTCTTTGCCTTATCTACAAAGTGTTGGCCTTCCCAGCCGTGCTGTACAATGCTAGTTTGCTGTTTTGCTCCTGTCAGTTGTGTTGTTGGGTTTTCTTCTTTTCTTTTTTGCAATGTCCACCAACTGATTGATTGATGGATTAATCCGTTCTTTGTTTGAGTGATTAGTTGGTTAACTGACTAATTTACTGGCCTGGTGGTTATTCGACAGATTGAATTTTTGATCGATCCATTGATGGATTGATTGACTTTTTTGCATCAGTGATCAAGCGGTTGATTGATCACTCAATTGATTGGCTGGGTCATAAAGAGCTGGTCGATCGGGTGGTAGGTCTGTCTGTCTGTCTGTTGGTTGGTATGTCTGTCTGTCTGTCTGTTGGTTGGTATGTCTGTCTGTTGGTTGGTATGTCTGTCTGTCTGTTGGTTGGTATGTCTGTCTGTCTGTCTGTTGGTTGGTATGTCTGTCTGTCTGTTGGTTGGTATGTCTGTCTGTCTGTCTGTTGGTTGGTATGTCTGTCTGTCTGTCTGTCTGTCGGTATGTCTGTCTGTATGTCTGTTGGTTGGTATGTCTGTCTGTCTGTCTGTTGGTTGGTATGTCTGTCTGTCTGTTGGTTGGTATGTCTGTCTGTCTGTCTGTTGGTTGGTATGTCTGTCTGTCTGTCTGTTGGTTGGTATGTCTGTCTGTCTGTTGTTGGTTGGTATGTCTGTCTGTCTGTCTGTCTGTCTGTTGGTTGGTATGTCTGTCTGTCTGTCTGTTGGTTGGTATGTCTGTCTCTCTGTCTGTTGGTTGGTATGTCTGTCTGTCTGTTGGTTGGTATGTCTGTCTGTCTGTCTGTTGGTTGGTATGTCTGTCTGTCTGTCTGTCTGTCTGTCTGTCTGTTGGTATGTCTGTCTGTATGTCTGTTGGTTGGTATGTCTGTCTGTCTGTCTGTTGGTAGTCTGTCTGTCTGTCTGTTGGTATGTCTGTCTGTATGTCTGTTGGTTGGTATGTCTGTCTCTCTGTCTGTCTGTTGGTATGTCTGTCTGTCTGTTGGTTGGTATGTCTGTCTGTCTGTTGGTTGGTATGTCTGTCTGTCTGTTGGTCTGTCTGTCTGTCTGTTGGTATGTCTGTCTGTCTGTCTGTTGGTATGTCTGTCTGTCTGTATGTTGGTTGGTATGTCTGTCTCTCTGTCTGTTGGTTGGTATGTCTGTCTGTCTGTTGGTTGGTATGTCTGTCTGTCTGTCTGTCTGTTGGTATGTCTGTCTGTCTGTCTGTCTGTTGGTATGTCTGTCTGTCTGCTGGTTGGTATGTCTGTGTATCTGTTGGTATGTCTGTCTGTCTGTCTGTTGGTTGGTATGTCTGTCTGTCTGTCTGTTGGTTGGTATGTCTGTCTGTCTGCTGGTTGGTATGTCTGTCTGTCTGTTGGTTGGTATTTCTGTCTGTCTGTCTGTCTGTCTGTTGGTATGTCTGTCTGTCTGTCTGTTGGTTTGTCTGTCTGTTTTATTTATTTATTTTATTTATTTATTTATTCTTTTATATCGAGGATAACAGAATAAGCAATCATGTGCTTATTTTCATCAGGTCCCCGTGTGTATGCAGTTTTGTAAATATTGTCATCTGTTCCCACCGGCACACGATGGCCTACTCTTACGAAAAGCGGAACAGGATTTAACGTGTGGGCAAGATGTTCTGCGTGCGTTCGCACACGGGGCCTCGGTTTAAAGTCTCATCCGAAGGACTTTTGGGGAGAGTGTAGTCAGCACTGATGTTAACTCCAGAAGAAAAATCTCCTCGACCGGACTCGAACCCGGGTCGTCAAATTGCCAGCGCAATGTTCTGACCGCTAGGCTATCCGTCCCCCTCTGTCTGTTGGTTGGTATGTCTGTCTGTCTGTCTGTATGTCGGTTGGTTGGTTGGTTGGTTGGATGATTGGGTGATTCTGTTAAAAAGATTGAGAGTGTGTCTGTCTGTCTCTGTCTCTGTCTTGCCTGCCCTGCCCTGTCTCTGTCTGCTATCTCTCTTCTGTCTCCTCTCTATCTCTCTCTCTGTCTCCATCTCTCTGTCTCTCTCTCTGTCTCGCTTGTCTCTTCTGTCTCTCTTCTCTGTCTCTCTCTTGTCTCTGTCTCTGTCTCTCTCTGTCCTGTCTTCTGTCGTCTGTCTGTCTCTGTCTCTCTCTGTCTGTCTGTCTGTTCTGTGTCTGTCTCTGTCTGTTGGTCTGTCTGTCTGTCTGTCTTCTCTGTCTGTCTCTGTCTGTCTCTGTCTGTCTTGTCTGTCTCTGTCTCTGTTTCTGCTCTGTCTCTTCTCTGTCTCTCTGTCCTGTCTGTCTGTCTGTCTGTCTGTCTGTCTGTCTGTCTGTCTGTCTGTCTGTCTGTCTGTCTGTCTCTCTCTCTCTCTCTCTCTCTCTCTCTCTCTCTCTCTCTCTCTCTCTCTCTCTCTCTCTCTCTCTCTCTCTCTCTCTCTCTCTCTCTCTCTCTCTCTCTCTCCATAGTTTGTTTTTCTCAACCAGACGTAACAGAGAGAAGAAAAGGGTGTGTGCAACAGCAGCAGCAAGAATAGAAGACGAAGAAAGAGAACAAGAAAAGAAAATGGACTCGCTCCGACGAACCCATCAATCATTCAATTATTCAAGGATCTAATCGATTGAGGAAAACGGAGCTGAAATCAGCTAGACTTAAGGAGTGTCGCCAGCACGCTCGCACACACGCGTGCGCGCGCGCGCACACACACACACACACACGCGCGCGCGCGCGCATGCACGCACGCACGGACACATACATGCGTGCACACACTCACAAACACACACACACAAACATATATATATATGTATATATATATGATATATATACACACATATTTATATATATATACATGTATAGATATAGATATATGTATGCATATATATGTATATATATGTAGATAGATAAATGTATATGCATAAATACGTGTACACACACACACACACACACACACACACACACACACACCACAGAATATATATATATATATATATATATATATATATATATATATATATATATATATATATATATATATATATATATATATATATATATATATATATATATGGGAGAGAGAGAGACAGAGACAGAGAGACAGAGAGAGAGAGACAGACTGACAGACAGACTGACAGACTGACAGACAGAGACAGACAGACAGACAGCCAGCCAGCCAGCCAGACAGACAGACAGACAGACAGACTGACAGACTGACAGACAGAGACAGACAGACAGACAGACAGCCAGCCAGCCAGCCAGACAGACAGACAGACAGACAGATAGAGTCAACATTTGGTTTGGATTGTTGGGGTGGAGGCTTAAAGCTGGGTAAGCTATGTAAATAATACTCTCCTGTTTACTCTGTCTGTGTAGGCTGTGTTTGTGTTGTCGATACTGTTAGAGAGAGACAGAGAGAGAGAGAGAGAGAGAGAGAGAGAGAGAGAGAGAGAGAGAGAGAGAGAGAGAGAGAGAGAGAGAGAGAGAGAGAGAGAGAGAGAGAGACAAGGCAAGGCAAGAGAGAGAGAGAGAGAGAGAGAGAGAGAGGAGAGAGAGAGAGAGAGAGAGAGAGAGAGAGAGAGAGAGAGAGATCCCTGATTAAATCCGCTTTCCCCCACCCACTAGACCTTGAGTGGTGGTCTGGGTGCAAGGCTTTCAGATGAGACTCTTAACTGCACGAAGGCGTGTGTGTGTATGTACGTATGTATATATGCGCGCGCGCGCGCGCGCGCGCGCGCGCGCGCGCGCGTGCGTGCGTGCGTGTGTGTGTGTGTGTGTGTGTGTGTGTGTGTGTGTGTGTGTGTGTGTGTGTGTGTGTGTGTGTGTTTCTTCTGTGCTTGCATGTGTTCCTGCACGCGAGCGAGCGTGTGCATATGCCTCTGCGTGCCCATATTTTATGTGCGCCTTCACACATACACACAGAGAAGAGCGTGTCTAGCCAATTTGCGTGAAATATTCATAAATTGTGTCTTCACGCATGTGCCTCTGAGGCCTGTTTATTAGGGCAGGGGAAATTGGCCAGCGACGGAGCTGCATTTGTCCCTCCGAGTCAGGTTTCAGTGCCGTCAATCACTCCAGACAGTGGGTAAACAGGCGTCAGAAATAAAACACGGAGCTGTTTGGACCACTGCCAGTCTCGGCTTGCTGTCTTTTGCTTTGCTGTGCTTTACTTTTCTTTCTCTCCGTTGTTGTTTTTTTTTCTATGCACCTTATGAGAATTTGAGTAGCACTTTTCAAAAGTAAGTAGGGGGATTTGTTGGTCTATGAGAGATGGTATTCCTTTGTTTTTTGGTGGCCTTTTTTCTAGTATTGAGGGAAGTAGACATGGTTGGAGTTTTCTGTGTTTTTTCCCTTCCTTTCTTTCTTTCTTTCTTTCTTTCTTTCTTTCTTTCTTTCTTTCTTTCTTTCTTTCTTTCTTTCTCCCTTCTTTCTTTCCTCCCTTCTTTCTTTCCTCCCTTCTTTCTTTAGTTTACTTCTTCGTTTGTCATCGGTTGTTTCTCCTTTTTTTTGGTCTTTCTCTTATTCTCAGTTTTGTTTCATTCATATTTTTCTCTTTCCTTTGTTTCTTTCATTCAATGCTTCTTTCATTCTGTCTGCTCTCTTTCCTTTGTTCTGTTTTCCTGTTTTTCCTTTATCTCTTACAGTGTCTTTGTCTTACTCTCTCTCTTTTATCAATTGGTTTTCCCCTTTATTTTTCGTTTTCTGTCTTTTAGAGCTAATTTGCAAATTCTTCTATAAGAATGACTCAGTTTACTGAAATGACCTTCACAGAAAGTGAAAGCTGAGAAAGAAGAAAGAGAAGAAGGATAGAAAAGAAAAGAATTCTCAAAACCAAAAGACAGACAGAGAGGAAGGAAAGAAGGGGGTCCCTTTAGGGGGAAAGGGAGGGAGGGAGAACAGAAGAATACAAGAAACAATCCTGGATATAAAAAAATGAAAAAGAAAAGAAATGAAGGCAGAAAGAAAGAATTCTTGGAAAAAACAAAGAAAATAAGAATACTGGAAAAGAAGGATAGACAGACAGACAGGAAGAAAGAAAGACAGACGCAAAGACAGACACAAAGACACAAGGGGTCCAAAACATAAACCTAACATACTTATATCTCCCCTTGTCCTCAGATAAACCAGGATTTCACCCCTATCTATTATGGACCATAGCTACACTCCATAGATTGAAAAAAAATGATAAAGTCATGGTTGGTCATGACAAACAACAGCCTGTAGGTACACGCACATATCTGGCAAAGTCATGGTTGGTTATGACAAGAAAAAGGTGGACTACACACACATATCTGGCAAAGTCGTGGTTAGTTATGACAAATAAAAGGTGGACTACACACACCTCTCTGGCAAAGTCGTGGTTAGTTATGACAAATAAAAGGTGGACTACACACACCTCTCTGGCAAAGTCGTGGTTAGTTATGACAAATAAAAGGTGGACTACACACACCTCTCTGGCAAAGTCGTGGTTAGTTATGACAAATAAAAGGTGGACTACACACACCTATCTGGCAAAGTCGTGGTTAGTTATGACAAATAAAAGGTGGACTACACACACCTATCTGGCAAAGTCGTGGTTAGTTATGACAAATAAAAGGTGGACTACACACACCTGTCTGGCAAGGTTGCTGTGAGTGTGGAGGTGGGGGTTGATGACGAGAGCTGGAGCAGTGCTCTACACAGCAAGCTGAAGCTTGTTGAAAGCTGTTGCCGTGCAGCCCTAGTTTGTTTGTTTGGTTGTTTGGTTTTGTGGGTTGGTTGTTATTGTTGTCTTTCAAAAGACCTCAGGGCGATGTGCCCAGCCAGACTATTGATTTCCTTACAGCACGAGGGGGGAAAAGGGGAACAGTGTAATTTGAAGTGTAAGCAGTGATGGTTGCTTCCTGCCATTTGTTTTGGGGTTTGGTTCTTGGAGGGGGGTGGGGTGGGGGGTTGCCAAGTGCTTTGAAAAGAAAAGAAGAAAAAACGTCAAGTTGGAAGGACTGGACAAAGAAAACAAAAACAACAACAAAAAAAGATAGAGGAAGAAAGAAAGAAAAACAGATGGGAAGAAAGACAGAAAGAACAGAGGTAGAAAGTTAGAAATAGACAATGAAAAAAGAACAAAACCGTTAGATAAAGAACAGAAATAAAAAGATAGAAAAAGACAAAGAATAAGAACAAAACTGATGGATGAAAGGGGTGTAGTAGAGAACTACAATCTTTGACAGTTCCCATCTTAGAAGTCGGAAAGCGGCTGCCTTAATGGTAGGCAAAGGGGGGCATCTGCAAAATCTCTCCATTGGCGAATCTCGGAGCTCTAGCTAAGGTACAAAACAATCTACCCTCACCTCTGACTAAGTTCTGTACATGCTGTGGAAAGTTGGCGCTGTTATGAAAAGATGAACTGTGATTAAAAAATCAACCCAAAGAAGTTGTCTTGTAAAGATGGTGTGGTGAAGCAGTCTCCTGTCAGGAAGCGGACTATGCTCACAGCATTGCCTCCACATGGCCTCCACAGTTGATCTCACAACTAATGCAGTTGTCTTTGTCCAGTCAGTGAATCAAGGAATTGATCAGTCAGTCAGTCAGTCAGTCAGGCAGGCAGGCAGGCAGGCAGGCAGGCAGGCAGGCAGGCAGGCAATCAATCAGTCAGTCAGTCAGTTAGTCAGTCACTTGCGAAAGCAAGCAAGTGGTCAGCTAACCTAGCTCTCAAGTCAATTACGAAATCAACCAGCCAACCAACCAACCAACACCTAACAAACCAACCAGCCATCCAACTAACCAACAAACTAACCAACCAACCAACCAACCAACCAACCAACCAACCAACCAACCAACCAACGAACTACCACCAACTAACTAACCAACCAACCAGCCAACCAACTAACCAACCAGTCAGCCACGCACCCAACTAACCAACCAGTATATCAATCAGTCAATCAATCAGTCAATCAATCAATCAATCAATCAATCAATCAATCAATCAATCAATCAATGAAGCAAACAAACAAACCCAAACATTGCAATAGTCATAAAACGGAACTACTGTATTTCCGCCAGTTGTCAGCCCAGTTTTCTTTCTCACTATTGCAGAACCAGGCCAGTTCCAATACAATGGCAGCTGACCAAAACTGTACAGTTTTTGTATTCGTTGGAAGTGAAAATTGTGCGATATACAAATCATGTTAGAAAAAAGGTCTTATGATTAAAGCGGCAATAACAACAATAACAAGGAAATAACAAGAAAAGCAGTCTGGAAAAATAACTCTCTCTCTCTCTCTCTCTCTCTCTCTCTCTCTCTCTCTCTCTCTCTCTCTCTCTCTCTCTCTCTCTCTCTCTCTCTCTCTCTCTCTCTCTATCATTTCTAGGTGCCCGGCATCAACCACTTGATACATGCCTACATCAACAGTGGTTAAAAGCGTTTACCTTCGATCCCCTGGATGATGAAGTCGTGACTTTCAGTCTCAGTAGTATTGCGTCTTGTGAGTTTAAGGCGGATAGTTTTCACGATCTCCCAAGTCAAGTTAAAGTGCAGGCCTGCCAATACTTAAATTCTCTTCTTGTGTAGACACGATCTCCTTCCCCTTTCCCGTTGTCTTGTCTTGTCCACCACTGGGGCACCACTGGTTGACTTGACCAACGGCATAGGTGAAGGTGAAAGTATACACATGTCAAAGGTAAAGGCAAAGGTGTCCCATACTATGTGGTCGTAGGGGAACGAGGCATCAGAGACCTCAGCTTGTCCAGGGGCCAGCATATTGAGGGCAGCGCCCATCTCCTCTCCCTCGTTGCTTTACCTTCTCTGGCCCTAAAGAGGGCAGGTACCCATTTATAGCCAAGGTGCGTTACCGGTCACCAAGGTGCGATAACGGTCACCCATCCAAGTGGTACTCTGATCGATGCTGCTTAACCTTAGTTGGGGAAAGCGAGTGCTCTGACCACTGAGGTATCCCGTCCCCAATAGGCATGTGGAGATCAGAATGTGCACGACAAAGATCTCGTCGTTCATGCCAGGGTTCGATGGGTGGCGGCGACACGAACATACCCAGCATGCACCCTATCCCTGGTGAGAGACGGACTCCGCCCTGTCTTCTGTCGCCCAAGAGACAGGCATGATAAATGAAGTGCAGAGCCCAACGACTGACGACGCAAGGAGGTAAGGGAGATAAGTGATGACTTCATCAAATGACGGGTTTTGACTGACAAAGTGGAAAATCAGGAAGTGGAAAGCAATGGGTTAAAGTTCCTGACAGAGCACAGAAGTTGGCAGGAAGCTTTTTTCTGTCAAAGTTTTTTTAAGGAAAAAGAAAACAAACAAAATTAATTTTTCACGAGTGGAAATAGCTATTTCCCATCTACGTCGAACTGAAACGAAAAGGGAAAGAACTCCATTACCTTGCTGTGACTTCAATGAAAGACAAACAAGACTCAGAACTCAAAACTTCGGTCAATATTGTTTATCATCACTGTTAATGAATTTACAACAGAAAATTGTCCTGGGCATAAGTTGCACTATGGCTACAGTTTCGGGTGTACAACTTATACCTGATATTTTCGGGGAAAACATGTTAAGGAATTTTAATTGTTCGCATTTTATGTATTCCTATATTTCTCTGAGCTTGTAGTAAAAAAAAAAGAAAAAAAAGAAGGAAAAAAAAGAGAGTAGTATTAGTCTATGACTTCCAACGCCCCATTTTGAATTCTTTGACAATTGACAAGGCCATTCTTCCTCAGTATACAACCCAGTCATGGTCCTCTACTGATAGAGAGAGCAAAGAGGTCAAATCTCCCACTGAACTCGGTGCGTATTAGCTTGTGAAAAATGATGACGATAGTAATGATAATAAAAAAAATAATGATAATCAACAACTTAAAAGGCGGAGAAATATGATGAGGCCTGTTTGTTTTACCAAACTGTTAGATATGACCAACAATGTTGGCAAGTGCTATGATGAGGCCTGTTTTATCTAATTGTTAGATATGACCAACCTATGTTAGCAAGTGTTATGGTGAGGTCTCTGTTTTATCTCTTTGTTAGATATGACCAACAATGTTGGCAATTGATTAACTTGAGCATCTACCAGCTGGATCCTCTACTTTTGACAAAGGTTGTCTTTTCGTCTCACTGTTAGTTTCTTTGTTTCATGCCTAGGTTAAGATAGTCTCCCTAACTATATCCACTTTCACTGAGTTGGTTAGCACGTGTTTTGGTCAAACTTGAAAGATTTCGTGAAAATATCGGAAAACTTTCGAAGCTTTCATCGATCTTAAGGAAATTGTCAGTCAGCCATTTTTGTCGTGAAAATTAGAAAACGTTTGAAAAATTTAACAAACTGGTCATGTCATGGTTTTTATAACACTAATACATGTTCAAGCAGAATAAACATTAATATGGCCCAAAAAAAGGAACGGGTAAGACGTACTCAAAAGGAAAAAGAAAAATCCACAAAGGTGGATATCTTTTCTGTACATAAGTGTGAGCAATAGGTTCCGGACCATATGGCCGTTGGGGACGTTTAGAAACAGAATGAAAAATGACGAGGTGTAGGGTCTGCTTACCCTAGACTATTCCTGTAACGGTTTTTCGGTCTGAATTTTCATACAGTGATTTGTATGTGTATGTTTGTATACACATTCATAGAGCTCTTCAGAAAGCCAATTTTCTCTTTTTGAATTATTTCAATTTGAATATCTATGAAAAAGATGGAGAACAAACTTACGACAAAAACAAACACGGTAAACAAACACGGTAAACAAACACGGTAAAAGCATAGTGTAATAAGAAGAAGACATGCGTTGCTTGAAGGTAAAAGATAAAAATATGATCTCCCAGTAAACAAAGTTTTTTGATTTTTTTTTTTAAAAAAAGGAAAAATGACAAAAATAGGATAGCATTTAATTCTTATTGTTACACACTAAACATCCTGTACAAGCCAAGAGTCTTAATACTGTAGTGAATGTATGCACTCAACACTTCAATCCACTCACTGATTCTATCAACGGCAGCATTTAAAAAAAAATACACCAGTCCCATTCACCATTGCAGCATAGGCAATCTCTTGCTCACGTCTTCTTAAAAGCACAGAGCAAATTTCAGTCCAAAAGTTTTTTCTGCGAAGTCCAGGATAGAGATCAATGATTTTACTCATGGTTTGTCGTTGTTGTTGTTGTTGCTGTTGTGTCTATTCACAAGTGTTTGGTCACAGAATTTCACAGTCAATACCAAAATTCAACAGCAGCATGCACCAGTTCTCAGCTTCATTCCTCCCAACACAATCTGAATGTCAGAAAAATAGACCACCACAAGTCACAACTATAATTGTCAAATTTTGGGATGAAGTTTCTCTTAATATCCAGTTTTATATAGTTCTTTTTTAAATTTTTTCTATCACAGTCCAACTCTCAATCTGGAACATAGACCACCTCTCGGCTGCTATTTTTGCAGTAAGTAAACAACATTTGGAATAAAATACATAGACAAAATATTCATCCATCTGGGAATACTGATATCTTTAAGGTGAATGTATTTCACCAAAAAGAAAAAGCAACTTGATAAATTACTCCACGATACAGATTCACAATCACAATACATCTCAATGCTCCTACTTCACAAACCATATCATCTCCCAGTCGACATATTTTAAAGAATCGCCAACCATCAGTCACCATTCCTCAAAAGATGCCATGCTTTCTCTCTCTGTCTCTCTGTCTGTCTGTCTGTCTGTCTGTCTGTTTCTGTCTGTCTGTCTGTCTGTCTGTCTGTCTCTGTCTCTGTCTCTGTCTCTGTCTCTCTCTCTCTCTCTCTCTCTCTTTTCTCTCTCTCTCTCTCTCTCTCTCTCTCTCTCTCTCTCTCTTCTCTCTCACACACACACACACACACACACACACACACACACACACACACACACACACACACACACACACACACACACACACACACACACACACACACACATCAATCCTCAGTAACAATTGTCCACAATACATAAAAACTCACTTTATCTGTCACTCATTGTATAGCTCTCTCCCTCTCCACACACACACACACACACACACACACACACACACACACACGCGCGCGCGCGCGCGCGCGCGCGCACACACACACACACACACACACACACACACACA
>CM060319.1:617167-627167 GCA_030674155.1 Stramonita haemastoma | reverse complement strand
ATGTAAAACAAACTTTAAACGAAAAAATCATGCCTTAAAATTGGGGGGGGGGGGGGGGTGGAAAGATTCAACTGAATAAGCTACACACCTTCAGACTGCTAAACATTTTTCAAAGTGCTTTTTTGTTAGATGTGAAATTTATGCGAAGCTAATTCAAATGTTTAGGCGTGTGCTTCAAAGAGAATAGGATGAAGCTGACAACAATGCCTTTTTCGTAATGAAAGAAACCAGTGCTAAAAAAAGATTCCAGTCTAGCGATGCAGGGAAAAGAAAGAACAGATTTCACGGAGCAGGGGCGGGGTCGGGGGCTGGGACGGGGCGGGGGTGCGGATGAAGGGGCGTATGAATAACAGAAAAAGAAACGAAACAAAGGCGAGTAAAACGAAAAGAAGCAGGAGAGAAAGAGGATGAAAGAAGGAGACTGAGAAAAGCAGAGAAATGGGTAGATCGGAACTGAAGAAGAAGAAGAAGAAGAAGAAGAACAACAACAACAACAACAAGAGCAACAACAACAGCAACAACAACAACAACAACAACAATTCTAAGAACAATAGGAAAACACATCAGAGAAACGATCAGACAGTAATAAAAGAAGAAAAAAGCCGAGGCGTGGAAAAACAAAATGAAAGAAAAGAGAGAGACAGACTTCCCTTTATCAGGAACTTCTCAAATAACAACAGCAACAACCACCACAACAACAACCACAACAACAACGAAAACAACATCCATGACAACCATCCTGGGGAGACCAGAAGCAGTTTAGAGGCGAAGGCCGCGAGGGCTTGTAGAGAAGGCAATGACTGACAATAATAACAGATGACTTGAAGTTATTCCAGACCCACGGATTAGCTGGCTCACAGCGCTAGCCTAATCCACTCGGGGCTAATCCACAGCCAGGAAAAAGTGGCTGGCTAAGGCCCCACTTCAGTTCAAGCATGCCTTCATTGCTCTGGGGACACAAATCACAACTAAACTCAACTAATAGCATTACACTTGGGCCATGTTCCAAGACTAATTGGTCGGTCATTTTCTGTGCATATATCGATTGTTCGATTCAGTTTATTTTAGTGTGTGTGTGTGTGTGTGTGTGTCTGTCTGTCTGTCTGTATGTATGTGTGTGTGTCTGTTTTTCTGTCTGTCTTTTATCTATTTATTACTCTGCCTGCCTGCCTGCCTGCCTGTCTGTCTGTCTACCTGTCTACCTACCTATCACTCCAGCGAGCTAGCTATCTATCTAACACCCTGCCTAACTACTTACGTATTGACCTACCTGCCTACCTCCCTACCTAATTACGTATGTGTGTGTGTGTGTGTGTGTGTGTGTGTGTGTGTGTGTGTGTGTGTGTGTGTGTGTGTGTGTGTGTGTGTCTCTCTCTCTCTCTCTCTCTCTCTCTCTCTCTCTCTCTATCTATCTATCTATCGATCTATCTATCTATCTGTTTATCTGTCTGCCTGCCTTCCTGCCTGCCTGCCTGCCTGTTGCCTGAATCTGTCTGTACTTTGACAAGTAAGCCTACATACGTTTATTTTTAGAAGGGAACTTCGAACAGCTGCTTTTTTGTTTCAACTTTTTTGTCTAAATTTATTACTGTGTATTTGTAAGCCTGTTTTTTGTGCACATGTACAATTATAGACATACATACATGCATGCATACATACATGCATGCATACATACATACATACATACATACATACATACATACATACATACATACATACATACATACATACATACATACATACATACATACATACACACATACACATACACATACACACATACACACATACACACATACATACCTACCTACCTACCTACCTACCTACCTACCTACATACATACATACATACATACATACATACATACATACATACATACATACATACATACATACATACATACATACATACATACACACATACACACTACACACCTACACACCTACACACCTAACACACCTACACACCTACATACCTACATACCTACATACCTACACATACCTATACCTACCTACATACTACATACCTACATACACTACATACATACATACATACATACATACATACATACATACATAACATACATACATACGTATGTGCGTACGTAGGTAATTCATGCTTTGTGTATTTTAGACATATAAACTGCAAAAAGTGCAGCATAATCATATGCATGCAAACATTCAGACAGACGAACCACCAGACAAGGACAGACAGATATCCATCCATCGATCCATCGATCCATCGATCCATCGATCCATCCATCCATCCATCCATCCATCCATCCATCCATCCATCCATCCATGTATCTGCATATCATATAAAATGAAGCCTATCTGTTATGAATCAGGCAAAGGCTGTGAAAACCTCTCATATCATGGCGTGAACTTCAGAACGAGCCGTGTTCCACACAGGAGTCTGCACCTGCAGGAAAACACTGGAAGAGCGCCCAGTGCCGATGAGCTGTTAGTGTGAGATCAGGCACAGGGAACATCGGGGAACATCGGGGAACATCAGGAACATCACTGAACATCAGGGAACATCACCGTTTTCTCCAGTTTTCCTAAACTCCACAGGGCAACAGTCATTATCACATCTCTCACTGCAGTCTGCTGTGATCACCAATATCCTGCTGGAAGATGTAGCTGTGGCAGCCTCCACCGCCATCATTCTGTGGTGACGCCGACACGCAAAGACGTCAGTCAGTGCCGCCTGTGAAGAACACAACACTGAACTCCACTTCCATTTCACTTTCCCAAAGGAAGTGGTTATAGGTAAAGGTAAAGGTGTCCCATAAACTGTGTGGTCGTAGGGGAGCGAGGCATCAGAGACCTCAGAAGTGGTTAGAGCAGTGAGAATATCCAACCCGCGCGGCACCACACCTTTTGAGAGACACTTCACCACTGAAAAATCACGAAGATGAGGATCACCCAAAGCCACAAACACACACACCTGGGAAGAGGAATCAGAGCAAGCCAGCATCTCCATGATAAAAACCCCAACAGCAACCGACCTTTGAACCCCAGCTAGGATGGGAGTAGGGAGAGTAGTACTTGTTCAGCCAGTCCCTCACTTTGCCCACCGATTTCTCGAAGATCTCTGGAGGAGGGGTTTCCCGGTCCCCTCTCTGACAGGTGATCACTTCCCGGTAGCGGATATCGAAATCCGGAGCGGTGATTTCAAACGTGTTCTCCCTGGGGAACCGGTAGGAGCCCACGCCCCTGATCCGGTAGTTGACGTGGCGGTGGCTGTCCCGGCGTGGGGAGATCTTCAGAGCGGGCTCCGTGCGGCTGGTGATGGCCGGCAGGTGCGTCCTGGGCACGGGCTCCTGCAGCTCGGGCGTGGAGCGGGGAGACTTGTCCTGCTCTGGGGAAGGCACGCTCCGCAGATCGAGGTCGATCCTCCCGCCCTGCTCCGCACCCCCGGGAAGTCCTTCCCGGTCCGTGTCCAGAGTCCTGACGCTCTTCAGGTCAGCGCGGGCGTGCACGCTGGTGTGCAGGGAGGGCGGCCTCTTGGTGGAGCGGCGCGGAGACTTGACTCCCCGGGCGGTGTGCACGGAGCTGGTGGCGTCCCCTTGGCGGGCGGAGCGGTAGGACTTCTGGCGGGGCAGGGAGGTCCGCTGACTGGCCGTCAGGCTGTTCTCTCGGCTCTGCTGAGGCTGAGGCTGCTGAGGATGTTGCTGTTGAGGGTGGTGGTGGTGGTAACTATTGTGGTGGTGTGGGTAATGTTGATGCTGATGTTGATGGTGCGTAGCGGAAGTGTCGCTGGGATGCCAGGAGCGACGCTGCAGGGGGAGGGCGGGAAGGGGCTCGGTGAGGGAGGGGAGGCTGGTGATGCTGTTGGCCAGGCCAGTGTCTTCCTGCACCTCCTCCTCCCCCTCCCCCTGCTCCTCCTCTTCCTCCTCCTCTTCCTCCTCCTCCCCCTCCTCCTCTTCCTCCTCTTCTTCCTCCCCACCCTCTACATCGTCCTGCAGCTCTAGCTGGCCGCACCCCAGGCCTCCCTCCCCTCCGGGGCCCAGGTCCCTCAGGGTCTGGCTGATGGCGTGCCGCGCCTCCACCGACATCTGGGGCAGCAGGTGCCCGTGAGCTCGATCTCCTTTCTCCCCGGGATCCCTCCCTGCGATCCCCGCCTCCTCCTTCTCTCGCGCGCTTCGCTTGGCCCGCACAGGCCGGTCAGTGGCGTTGCCCGCTGCCGAGATGACCCTGCCCTGACGACGCTGGAGGCTGCGGGAGGTGGTGACGGGGGTGGTGGTGGTGGGGGTGGTCCCTGACTTGTGGCGAACGCGACCCCGCTTTTTCTCGGCGCTGGAAGAGGTGGGGTTCAGAGGTCGCAACACAGGTGAAAACAGGTCCCCCATCCCCCCGACATCAACGCCCCCACGGCTCAACGTCCACTTGGGTCTCCTTCTCCTTCCTCCTCCTCCTCCCCCTACACCCCCGTCCTCCGCCCCGCCATCCCCACCCCCGTCAGCAGCACGTGCACAGTTTCCCCCTGCATCAACGACAGCAGCAGCAGCAGCAGTGGCGGGTCCATGGCAGCCAGACACAGCACCACACACACACACTGCCCTCCTCTGCCCCGATCCTTCGCTGCACGGAACCTCAACACCGCGGGTCGGCTGTTGCCTGCACTGCTGCTGTACTCTGCCCTGTGTGCCCTGTGTTCCCTGTGTGGCAGGAGACAGACTGGCACGGTCCGTTGAATGCAGCGCTGCCACGGCAAACCTTGGGCTCCCCCCTTCTCCTTCCTCTCCTTCCCCCTTCGCGTCGTCACGCTCTGATCGGCACTGCTCCGGCACTGGTGTGTGAGAGAGGTGGGGGTGGTGGGGGTGGGGGTGGGTAGAGCCAGCACCGGTATCAGCGCTAAGACCTGAGGTTGTGGCGGAGAGGGGCACAAGGGACTGCGTAGTGAGGGGATCTTGAAAGGCAGCTCTAGGGGGCGGGTGGGAGGGGTGTTTGGGAGAGGTACTGTGGGGGGTGGGGGATAGGATAGAGGGGTAGGTGGCAGGGCGGTGGCGGAGGGTGGGTAGGGGTAGGGGTGGAAAGGGGCGCGTGCCGAGCGCGCTGTGGTGACAGCTACAACAACAGGGGACACTACCCGACACAGCGGACAACAAGGACTCGCCGCGTTGCTCTCCCTTGAGCTGCATACTGCTGCCTCCCCTCCTGCTGGTGGGGGGTTGCCTGCCCCTGTCTGCCCTCTCTGCCACACCGCCCCTGTCTGTTCGGCCCCCAGCAGCGGGGCAGAGTCTGCAGAGGTCCCCGCTGTTGGGGGCCTGCTCCTGCAGCTCGGGGAGCACGTAGAGGCCTGGGCTAGAAATAAGGAGGTCCTGGGACTGGATAGGAGGACTGGGACCAGGAGAATCCGCACTTGGTGCTGCACAGTCCGTGATGTGGTCGCCATCTTGGATGGCGGAGGTCTGTGGGCTGTTCCTGTTGTTACTGCTGTGTGTGTTGTTGTTACTGCTGTGTGTGTTGTTGTTACTGCTGTGTGTGTTGTTGTTACTGTTGTGTGTGTTGTGGAGGTGCACACGGTCTAGACCCTCGTGCTCCTTCTCCCCGGCACCGCTGTCCTCGTGCTGTCCCTGCGGAAGCTGGTCTTCCTCAGGACGCGGCAGGGGGGCGGGGTGGTTCCTGAGGGCGGCTTTGGCCAGGGCTTCGTTGAGGAACTTGCGGGTGAGGAGGCTGAAGCGGGAGGCGGGGGCCTGGTAGGCGGGCAGGGCGACGATCTTTCTGTGCAGCCGCTGGTACCTGTCCTCCAGCTTCTTCATCCACGTGGGGGGGTGGCTACCCTTCTCCCCCCTCTCCCCCCTCCTCCTCATCGTGCCCCCCCCTCCCCCACCACCGCTGCTGCCCACCATCTCCCCCGGAAAGCCTCTGGGGTGACTGTGCCGGTTCCTGCCCATGGTCAGTGGGAGGTGGCTGGGTGACGGCTTCATGGCGTCCTGGCTGGGGGGGGAGAGATGAGGGCAGCACAGTGCAGAGATGAGGGCAGCACAGTGCAGAGATGAGGGCAGCACAGTGCAGAGATGAGGGCAGCACAGGGGAGAGATGAGGGCAGCACAGGGAGAGATGAGGGCAGCACAGGGGAGAGATGAGGGCAGCACAGGGGAGAGATGAGGGCAGCACAGGGCAGAGATGAGGGCAGCACAGGGCAGAGATGAGGGCAGCACAGGGCGGAGATGAGGGCAGCACAGGGGAGAGATGAGGACAGCACAGAGCAGAGATGAGGGCAGCACAGAGCAGAGATGAGGGCAGCACAGGGCAGAGATGAGGGCAGCACAGGGCAGAGATGAGGGCAGCACAGTGCAGAGATGAGGGCAGCACAGAGATGAGGGCAGCACAGAGCAGAGATGAGGGCAGCACAGGGCAGAGATGGGGGCAGCACAGGGCAGAGATGAGGGCAGCACAGGGCAGAGATGAGGGCAGCACAGTGCAGAGATGAGGGCAGCACAGAGCAGAGATGAGGGCAGCACAGGGGAGAGATGAGGGCAGCGCAGTGCAGAGATGAGGGCAGCACAGGGGAGAGATGAGGGCAGCACAGAGCAGAGATGAGGGCAGCACAGTGCAGAGATGAGGGCAGCACAGTGCAGAGATGAGGGCAGCACAGTGCAGAGATGAGGGCAGCACAGTGCAGAGATGAGGGCAGCACAGTGCAGAGATGAGGGCAGCACAGTGCAGAGATGAGGGCAGCACAGGGGAGAGATGAGGGCAGCACAGTGCAGAGATGAGGGCAGCACAGTGCAGAGATGAGGGCAGCACAGTGCAGAGATGAGGGCAGCACAGTGTGTTTCAGGTGTGTCTCCTTAGCTGAGGGCACCACAGTGTCTCCTCATAGATAATGCTGTTATCTAAGGCTGTAGAGATGAGGGCAGCTTAGTGTGTGTGCTGTAGAGATGAGAGCAGCACAGTGTGTGTGCTGTAGAGATGACAGCAGCACAGTGTGTGTGTGCTGTAGAGATGACAGCAGCACAGGTGTGTGTGCTGTAGAGATGAGAGCAGCACAGTGTGTGTGTGTGTGTGTGTGTGTGTGTGTGTGTGTGTGTGTGTGTGTGTGTGTGTGTGTGTGTGTGTGTGTGTGTGTGTGTGTGTGTGTGTGTGTGTGTGTGTGCTGTAGAGATGAGAGCAGCACAGTGTATGTACTGTAGAGATGAGAGCAGCACAGTGTGTGTGTGTGTGTGTGTGTGTGTGTGTGTGTGTGTGTGTGTGTGTGTGTGTGTGTGTGTGTGTGTGTGTGTGTGTGTGTGTGTGTGTGTGTGTGCTGTAGAGATGAGAACAGCACAGTGTGTGTGCTGTAGAGATGAGAGCAGCACAGTGTGTGTTTCAGGCGTGTCTCCTCATAGACACTGCTGCTGACAGGGCCAGCCCGCTGCTGGGTTTCTCTATGCACAGACAGACAGACAGACAGACAGACAGACAGACAGACAGACAGTCTAATATCACAACTTGCGAAAAGATGTTAAATGAACTTGAACACAGTCACAGGCAACGTTGACGGAGAACTGGGCACTGGACTACATGTCTTTTCCACAAGCTTTTCATTTGTTTTTCTTTATTTGGCACTTCTCTTTGTGTATCATTCATCTCAGGGATGGAGGAAGCTGCTTGCAAAATCTTCAGCAGTGTCCCCGTGGTCTACAGGACAACGGGATAGGTGGAAAAGATGAAGGTGAAGATCCTTCAACTCATTTCTTCTATCCCCGTTCATTTTTTTCTTGTTGCTCTTTCTGTATATCTCTTTCTGTCTTTTCCTTTTCTTCTTTCTCTTCCCCTCCTCACGCTGACACTCAGACTAAAGACCGTGGCCCCAGACTTCAGCTCCAAGCTTCAAACCTCTTTCACTCTTCTCCAAATCGGAAATCTCCGCTGGGACATTATTTAATCACAAAATCAAATCAAGTCATTCACTGGCCAGCATCCCATTTCTCGTTGGGTTCCAGAGCTGCAGACTTGGGCCTCAGCTCAGTGCTGCTGTGGGGAAGATCCTGCACTGGCTCCTTGCTCTTGACTGCCTGCAAGACAAAGTATAGTATCTAGTAAAGAGGGGAAATGCTCGCAAATTTCTCGTGACATGCATGCATGCACACCTGCTCGAATGCATACACATACGCAAGTATGCACGGGCGCACGTGCACACACACACACACACACACACAACACACACACACACACACACACACACACACACACACACACACACACACACACACACACACACATACAAACATACACACATACACACACATGCGCGCGTGCGCATACACACACACTCCTCTCTCTCTCTCTCTCTCTCTCTCTCTCTCTTCTCTCTCTCTCTCTCTCTCTCTCTCTCTCTCTCTCTCTCTCTCTCTCTCTCCTCTCTCTCTCTCTCTCTCTCTCTCTCTCTCTCTCTCTCCTCCCTCCCTCTCTCTCTCTCTCTCTCTCTCTCTCTCTCTCTCTCTGTGCGTGTACATGCGCGCACGTGTAGGTGCATGTGTGCATGTGTGTGCGCGTGTGTATGTGTCTGTACATGCGTGTGTGCACGTGTGTGATTGTTGATTCCGTTTTCTGCTTTTAATTTCACGGTCTAATGGATTTACTTATCATTCACAATCACAAAAATATAAACTCTTAGCAACACAAAATGGCAATAACTCTTCTGGAATGTTCTGAAATATTCTGAATCAATGTTGAAATATGTGTTTTCCTGATGGAGGAAAAAGATAACGAACATCACACACACACACACACACACACACACACACACACACACACACACACACACACACACACACAAACGCACACACACACATATATACATACATATATAGATAGATAGATAGATAGATAGATAGATAGATAGATAGATAGATAGATAGATAGATAGATAGATAGATAGATAGATAGATAGATAGATAGATAGTAGGCACCCATATATATATATAAACACTTTCTGAACAGAGTATACGAATTATCCTGTTACATATTAATTCTCTGTTTTGTCAGCTGATTAGGAATTAGACAGGAAAATCATTTATATGACTTTTTCCTTTGCTTTTGTTTGCGGTTTGTCTTAGTTTTGTTTTTGTTTCGGTTATGAACGTGTTGTTGTTGTTGTTGTTGTTATTGTTGTTGTTGTTGGTGGTGTTGTTATTGTTGTTGTTGTTGCTGTTGGGGTGTGGTGGTGAGGTGTGGTTTGTTTGGGGGATTATTTTTATTGTCATTATTTTTTTCTTGTTTGTTTTTTTTCTTCTGCTGTTTCTGTGCATCTGTTTTGTTTTGTTTTTGTTTCTGTGGGATTTCTGGAGTAGTTTGGTTGGGGCTTTTTGCAATCCCAGTTCCAAGGTGACTAGATCTGACAGGCACTGTACTTCAACTTGGAGGATGGGACAGCTTTTGGGTCAGACCTTGGGACATGCAATCTGAGGGTGGAGTGAAGCAGGACATGCTGGGTGCCAAAGCAGGGAGGGGAGGGGGGAGGGGTGTCAGCTATAGGGTGACCCAGAGTAAGGCTTTACTCATAGGGGGAGGGGGTGTCAGCTATAGGGTGACCCAGAGTAAGGCTTTACTCATAGGGGGAGGGGTGTCAGCTATGGGTGACCCAGAGTAAGGCTTTACTCATAGGGGAGGGGTGTCAGCTATAGGTGACCAGAGTAAGGCTTTACTATAGTGGGGAGGGGGTGTCAGCTATAGGTGACCCAGAGTAAGGCTTTACTCATAGGGGGAGGGGGTGTCAGCTATAGGGTGACCCAGAGTAAGGCTTTACTCATAGGGGGAGGGGGTGTCAGCTATAGGGTGACCCAGAGTAAGGCTTTACTCATAGGGGGGAGGGGTGTCAGCTATAGGGTGACCCAGAGTAAGGCTTTACTCATAGGGGGGGGGGGTGTCAGCTATAGGGTGACCCAGAGTAAGGCTTTACTCATAGGGGGAGGGGTGTCAGCTATAGGGTGACCCAGAGTAAGGCTTTACTCATAGGGGGAGGGGTGTCAGCTATAGGGTGACCCAGAGTAAGGCTTTACTCATAG
>CM060319.1:604667-609667 GCA_030674155.1 Stramonita haemastoma | reverse complement strand
CGTCTCCAGAGATATTGGGGTAAAGTAGGATGGTTTCAATTCGAGATTTTTAGACCACTGAAAGAGAAAGTGTATTAGTTGCATTTTGTTTTGTTTGTACTTTTTTTTGGTACCACTTTATGTCACAGCAGATTTCTCTGCGTGAAATTCGGGCTGCTCTCCCCGGGGAGAGCGCGTCGCCACAAGTGCAGCGCCTACCCATATTTTTTCCTTTTTCCTGCATGCAACTGTATTTGTTTCCCTATCAAAGTGGCTTTTTTCTACAGAATTTTGCCAGGGTAAAACCCCTTAGTTGCCGTGGGTTCTTTTACGTGCGTTAAATAGTGATGTGTAACACACGGGACCTCGGTTTATCGTCTCATTCGATTCCCATCAAAAAGTCAAAACACTAAGATATAAACTTCTGACAACAAATGACTGAAGTCGTGAACGATAAATTGCGGAAGCCTTGTTGGACTTTTTGGCTCTTTCCTTGCATTTTTAAAATTTCTTTTATTTTCTTTATTTTTCATGACTAGTTTGTTTTACTGTCAATTTTCTTCTTTTTTTCCCCCCTTAAACTTCGCTTTACTTCTCTTCTTTTCATCTAGGATTGTTCCCCCTCCTCTAAAAGAAGGGTTGCACTGTATGCTAAACAGCTGTAAAGAAGGGTTGCACTGTATGCTAAACAGCTGTAAAGAAGGGTTGCACTGTATGCTAAACAGCTGTAAAGAAGGGTTGCACTGTATGCTAAACAGCTGTAAAGAAGGGTTGCACTGTATGCTAAACAGCTGTAAAGAAGGGTTGCACTGTATGCTAAACAGCTGTAAAGAAGGGCTGCACTGTATGCTAAACAGCTGTAAAGAAGGGTTGCACTGTATGCTAAACAGCTGTAAAGAAGGGCTGCACTGTATGCTAAACAGCTGTAAAGAAGGGTTGCACTGTATGCTAAACAGCTGTAAAGAAGGGCTGCACTGTATGCTAAACAGCTGTAAAGAAGGGTTGCACTGTATGCTAAACAGCTGTAAAGAAGGGTTGCACTGTATGCTAAACAGCTGTAAAGAAGGGTTGCACTGTATGCTAAACAGCTGTAAAGAAGGGTTGCACTGTATGCTAAACAGCTGTAAAGAAGGGTTGCACTGTATGCTAAACAGCTCCACAGATTAAAAAAAAAAAAAAAAAAGACAACCAATCATTCATATACGGCAGTGTAATCTGCATGGCAACATGTAAACAATTCAATAAAATAGAGAGAACAATCCTTCTGTGTCTCATATCTGTGTCGGTTGCAGGCATGGTAAGTCAGAAGAAAAACAGGAGCTATTCACCTGTGGGTAGCAGAGCACTATAGAGTACGTACGCTGACTGTGCTCTTCCTAATTAACCACAAAAAGGCTGTGAGCACCTTCAGACTTTGATGTTATGTATCAGACTACCAGGTTGTCTATGTCATAGTTTCTTGAGGGACTATCCCGAGTTATATTATTATTATTATTATTATTATTATTATTATTATTATTATTATTATTATTATTATTATTATTATTATTATTATTATTATTATTATTATTATCATCATCATTATTATTATCATTATTATCATTATCGTTGTTGTTGTTGTTGTTGTTAATATTCTTATTTCACTATTATTAGTAGTAGTAGTAGTCGTAGTAGTCGTAGTAGTCGTAGTAGTAGTAGTAGTAGTAGTAGTAGTAGTAGTAGTAGTAGTAGTAGTAGTAGTAGTAGTAGTAGTAGTAGTAGTAGTAGTAGTAGTAGTAGTATCATCACCATCATTATCATCATCGTCATCATCATTGTTTTTTTTTATACTCAGAAGCAATTGTATCTGTTGCACTGTTTGTAGTCGCTTAAAAGTTAGATGAAACAAAAGAAGAATTGTACTTCGACTTTGTATTCCATTTCTTTGATTCATTCTTTCTTGTTCAAATAGTAATGTGATGGGAAACTACATAGATATGCAGACAGGAAAAGAACAAAATAATGGGTGGCGTTCTGCTCTTGTGGTGAGGCACTCTCCCTGGGGAGAGCAGCTCGAATTTCACACAGATTAATCTTCCTTCACTTAAAGTGGTATACAATACAATACTATAAAACACATTACAATACAATACAATACGACACAATCCAATAAAGTACGATAGGATACAATACAATACAATACTATAGAATACAATACAATGCAATACAATACCATGCAATAGTATAGAATGCAATACAATACAATACAATACAATGCAGTACAATACGAAACAATATGATACAATACTATAGAATGCAATACATCACAAACCAATACGATACAATAGCTATCTATCTGTTTCCCTTGATGATATATATGTATACAAGATGTTATGATATAACTGCATGGCGGTGTTGGTGTCTCGGTTCATCGAGCATCAAGTGGTGCTGGCTGGCCACAAGGGAGGCAGCACTGACGAACAGAAGTCCTGGCCTTACATGTTCCTCTGCTGTGCAATCATTGCATTCACAACCGGCTGAGTTACCTTGAGAGTCATTTCACCACCCCTACATCTGCATGAGTATGACCTTGCTAAATTCCGTGTACCCACGGAGTTTTTTTTTCTTCTTGAGAAAATTTTTTGAAGTCTGAAGTTTACGACTTGTGCTTTCGTCATTAGATATTGAAAACAAGTTGGTCTACCAACTTAGTCACCCTGTTGTGGTTTGTCGCTAGAACACATCTGTGTTTTGGTTTGTTTTTTTGTTTTTAAAAAACAATTTTTTTTTTACATTTTATTGACAACTTAATAATATAAAAACCATGTGTTTCTGTCACTGGACATTGAATGAACGTTGTTAAAGCAGCTTAATAACTCCATCGCAGATTGTCACTAGGACTACACTGTCTAGATTTCCTTTTAAATTTGCTGTATTCACAACTGACATCAACAAGTGATAACATTGTGATCCAGTCATTGATGTTTAAGAGAGAAAGAAGCCAGGTAAAAGTTGTGGGTTTTACAGTAACAGTGAATTCAGCTGATAAAAAGAAGGATTAACAGATACTTTATATAAACGACTCTTTTATCGGAGCAGATAAACTATGTGTGCTCTTGATCGACCGCCCAGTGTGTGTGTGTGTGTGTGTGTGTGTGTGTGTGTGTGTGTGTGTGTGTTGTGTGTGTGTGTGTGTGTGTGTGTGTGTGTGTGTGTGTGTGTGTGTGTGTGTGTGTGTGTGTTGTGTGTGTTGTGTGTGTGTGTGTGTGTGTTGTGTGTGTTTGTGTGTGTGTGTGTGCGTGTGTGTGTGTGTGTGTGTGTGTGTGTGTGTGTGTGGTGTGTGTGTGTGTGTGTGTGTGTGTGTGTGTGTGTGTGTGTGTGTGTGTGTGTGTGTGACTATAAATTACGTTTGATTGACTGATTAAATGATTGATTGATTAATTGGTGTGTGTGTGACTATAAAATGTGTTTGATTGATTGATTGATTGACGCGCGCGCGCGCGCGCGCGCGCGCGCGTGTGTGTGTGTGTGTGTGTGTGTGTGTGTGTGTGTGTGTGTGTGTGTGTTGAGAGAGATAGAGAGGACGTGTGTCTGTCTATCTCTCTATCTGTCTGTCTGTCTGTCTGTCTGTCTGTCTGTCTGTCTGTCTGTCTGTCTGTCTGTCTGTCTGTCTGTCTGTCTGTGCTTTTCCAAATCTATCTCTATGTTCCACGCGTGTACACGTGTATGCCTACGCGGGTGTTCATATACATACATGCTTGTCCGCCATTTGTCTGTCTGTCTGTCTGTTTGTCTTTGTCTCTCTGTCTGTCTCTCTGTTTGTCTGTCTATGTCTCTGTCTTTCTGTCTTTCTGTCTTTCTGTCTTTCTGTCTCTGTCTGTCTCTGTCTATCTCTGTCTATCTCTGTCTGTCTGTCTGTCTGTCTGTCTGTCTGTCTCTCTGTCTCTCTGTCTCTCTGTCTCTCTCTCTCTCTCTCTCTCTCTCTCTCTCTCTCTCTCTCTCTCCTCTCTCTCTCTCTCTCTCTCTCTAAATGTCTGCAAACTGTGCACACAAATGGAACGTTCTTGTTGTGGTCCAGCACGAAAAGCAAACACTGGCTTTTTCCTGCTGAGTGCCCGAAGAATAGCGGCCATCAATACCGGGCTGCTGCTCCATCATTCAGCGCTGAGACAATGGCAGACGTGAAATATTGAAGACAGCCTCCCAGACAACCGTCAAAACATGACACCTACCATCACAACACAGCCGGAAGGCGGAGACGAAAATGAAGGCTTGGGAGGTTGGTTGAGAGCTTGTGGAGATTGGATGTAATGACAATACAAAAACTTTTATAGCAATGGTTTAAGATTTGTGTCTTTAAGCTGTTTAGTTTTTGTGCTTATCTTCTTTCATGGACTTTTCTTGTTGTGTTTTGTTTTGTTATTCTATTCTTTCTTGTTGTTGATGATATTGTTGTTGTTGTTGTTGCGGTTGTTGTTGCTGTTGCGGTTGTTGTTGTCGTCGTCGTCGTTGTGGTTGTTGTTTCTTCTTCTTCTTCTTCTTCTTCTTCTTCTTTCTTCTTCTTCTTCTTCTTCTTCTTCTTCTTCTTCTTCTTCTTCTTCTTCTTCTTCGCAATTCTTCTTCTTCTTCGCAATTCTTCTTCTTCGCAATTCTTCTTCTTCGCAATTCTTCGCAATTCTTCTTCTTCTTCTTCTTCTTTTTTTCTTCTTCTTCTTCTTCTTCTTCTTCTTCTTCTTCTTCTTCTTCTTCTTCTTCTTCTTCTTCTTCTTCTTCTTCTTCTTCTTCTCCTCCTCCTCCTCCTCCTCGCCTCCTCCTCCTCCTATTTCTTACTTTCTGTTTCTCTGTCTGTATTTCTCTTTTCTCCTCCCCCACCTCTCCTATTTCTCTTTCCCTAACTTTTTTTGTCCCCCCCCCCCCCAACACAGGCTCTAGAAAAACGCAAGCAGACTATGAACCAAACAGATTCTTTAAGTAATAACTAAAAATATTTGTTGATGTTTGTCTGGATTTCGAGTTATTATGCATGTCTTCTTTTCTGTCCA
>CM060319.1:594667-597167 GCA_030674155.1 Stramonita haemastoma | reverse complement strand
CAGGTTGTATCAGCCCGGAGAACCAGGCTGCCTGCTTTCTGCATGTGCCTGTATCCTGCCTTCTTTGCTTTCTGCATGTGCCTGTATCCTGCCTTCTTTGCTTTCTGCATGTGCCTGTATCCTGCCTTTACTTTCTGCATGTGCCTGTATCCTACCTTCTCTGTTTTCTGCATGTGCCTGTATCCTGCCTTCTTCCCTTTCTGCATGTGCCTGTATCCTGCCTTCTTTACTTTCTGCATGTGCCTGTATCCTGCCTTCTTTACTTTCTGCATGTGCCTGTATCCTGCCTTCTTCCCTTTCTGCATGTTGCTGTGTCTTACCTTTTTTCTATAGCATCCCCCCTTCCTCCGCCTCATCATTATATCAAGGGAGCATTCTAACTTATATCAAGGGAGCATTCTAACTCTAGTCTTGTGATGTTAAAACAACAACAAATTGCAAAAACAACATGAACAACAACACCTATAACAAAGTAAACAAAAAGCTATTATGCCTGTGACTGATCATTGTTTGGCAGCTCCAAAGAGAGTACCGGTTTCTCTGAAACCTTCAGTCTAAAAGAGGCATGACTTGATGAAGCTACTTCATAGTATTTTCATGTGTGTGTGGTGTTTTTTTCTTATCACTATCTACCCCTGAACTCACATGAATGCGGCTACCTTCATGGTGGGCAAAAGCGGTGGCCTAGGTAAACATCTCACCACTGGGGAAATTTGGAGGTGTGACCTAGGCACGAAAGAAGAACTTTCTGTACGAATCACAATGTGTCAGACTCTCTCTCTCTCTCTCTCTCTCTCTCTCTCTCTCTCTCTCTCTCTCTCTCTCTCTCTCTCTCTCTCTCAAAACATTTTAACATCAATAAATCTTTACAACAGCCATTTCTTATTTTGTCCTTTTTCTTTTGTACAGGAGTATACGAACCTAAATTTCTTTTTATGTACCGGGCAAAAGGATTGTGAGCTTGACCTACATTAAAGAGTGTGTGTGTGTGTGTGTGTGTGTGTGTGTGTGTGTTATGTTTTGTTATTTTTTCTGATAGTTTCTAATAAGGGCAGGATGAAAAAGTGTGTAAATGCTTATTCTGTAACCCTTGAAAAATAAAGATCATTCATTTATTTATTCATTCATTCATTCATTCATTGAATCTTTCATTCATTCATTCATTTTGTCCCCAGAAAAAAAAAATCATCCTCTAGAATGTCCAATGTATCGACATGATTTCTTTGAGTTTATAGCAAAATGTTTTCTGAAGTCGAACAAAATAATTATTTTGGAACATCTACCGACAGAATGATATTTAGGGGAATGTAAATGATGTAATATACAAAGCTTGCCGCGAAAGACTTTTTCGTCGAGTAAGTTATTTTGGGATTTTTTGTTTTGTTTTGTTTTGTTTAGTTAACTCCCCTGAAACAGCAGTCCTTTATGAATTTTAGTAAGAACAAAGAAGGCAACAGTATTTTTTTTTGCTAAGGGAGGCAATTCAAAGCATGGGGCGACAAGCCGTTATGAAATTTAGTAGTTTTAAAGAAGGCAACAGTGTTTTTATGGTCAAGGGAGGGAATTCAAAGCGTCGCGCATTGGCGCAAAGTGTACAGATAGATTCAGGAAAAATAGGAAAAAACAAACTGTAAGCTGTATTTTTTCGATTTATTCCTATAATACTTTTGAAAAATAGTTAATTGAACATGTTCTTGGCTCATCATATAGATTATTGCTTCCCACATCTAGACACAAATGAAAAGATATTGAGACAAGGCCTTGTAAGTAGGCATATCCCACACCCTGCATTTAAATCTATCTGGGACAGCAGGTTATATAACACTGCTAGCAAGGTACTGATGCCTTTCAAGCTGATAATGTCATACTTCTGATCTCCCAGAGGATATGTTAGATTAGATTGTTTGATTTACCCCTTTTTTATCATAGTAATTCTCAGATTGTTGTGGTGATTTTATTTATTTATTTATATATATATTTTTTTTTCGGGGGGGGGGGGGGGGGGGTCGTCATGATGGCATGGCTACTTGTTTGTTGTTATGATAACATGGCTACTTGTTTCTTGTGATGATAACATGGCTACTTGTTTGTTGTTATGATAACATGGCTACTTGTTTCTTGTGATGATAACATGGCTACTTGTTTGTTGTTATGATAACATGGCTACTTGGTTGTTGTTATGATAACATGGCTACTTGTTTGTTGTTATGATAACATGGCTACTTGTTTGTTGTTTTGATGGCATGGCTACTTGTTTGTTGTTATGATGGCATGGCTACTTGTTTGTCGTTATGATAACATGGCTACTTGTTTGTTGTGATGATAACATGACTACTTTGTTATGATAACATGGCTACTTGTTTGTTGTTATGATGGCATGGCTACTTGTTTGTTGTTATGATAACATGGCTACTTGTTTCTTGTGATGATAACATGGCTACTTGTTTGTTGTTATGATAACATGGCTACTTGGTTGTTGTTATGATAACATGACTACTTG
>CM060319.1:587167-589667 GCA_030674155.1 Stramonita haemastoma | reverse complement strand
TTAACAGAACAGTGACTACTAACATTAACAGAACAGAACAGTGACTACTAACATTAACAGAACAGTGACTACCTAACATTAACAGAACAGAACAGTGACTACCTAACATTAACACATAACATGACTACTAACATTAACAAACAGAACTGTACCAAACATAACATAAACAGAACAGAACAGTGACTACCTAACATTAACAGAACAGAACAGTGATACCTACTAACATAACAAACATAACAGAACAGAACAGTGATACCTAACATTAACAGAACAGTAATAACAGAACAGAACAGCTGACTACCTAACATTAACAGAACAGAACAGTGACTACCTAACATTAACAGAACAGAACAGCGACTACGTAACATTAACAGCCAGAACAGAACAGAACAGTGACTACCTAACATTAACAGAACAGAACAGTGACTACCTAACATTAACAGAACAGAACAGTGACTACCTAACATTAACAGAACAGAACAGAACAGTGACTACCTAACATTAACAGAACAGAACAGTGACTACCTAACATTAACAGAACAGAACAGTGACTACCTAACATCAACAGAACAGAACAGAACAGTGACTACCTAACATTAACAGAACAGAACAGAACAGTGACTACCTAACATTGACAGAACAGAACAGTGACTACCTAACATTAACAGAACAGAACAGTGACTACCTAACATTAACAGAACAGAACAGTGACTACCTAACATTAACAGAACAGAACAGTGACTCACTCACTCACTCAGTCCCATGTCCCAAAGGACGTAGGGGGGACATGAGAGAAGATGCAACGGAGATCCTTTTCCATGCTTCACGATCCTGTGTGGCTAGTAGGAGGTGTTGCAGGGGTTGGGCGGTCCAGTCTTTGATGTTGTCAACCCAGGATTTCTTTTGGCGGCCTCTTCTTCTCTTGCCCTCGACTGTTCCTTGCAAGATGGTTTTTGCTAGGGTGTTGTGTCTTGTGGTGTGACCAAACCACATCAGCTTTCTCCTCTTTATGGTGGAGAGCAAAGGCTCTTGGGGGCCCACACGCTTTTTGTTTTCTTCTTTCACATAGTTATTGGTCTTGTGTTCTTTGTATGATATTTTCAGGAGTCTATGTGGCACTTGTTCTCGAATGCTTGGATTCTCCTCTCTAACTCTGCTGTCAGAGTCCATGATTCACAGCCATATAGGAGGATATTTATTTATTTATTCTTTTATATCGAGGATAACAGAATAAGCAATCATGTGCTTTTTTTCATCCGGTCCCCGTGTGTATGCAGTTTTGTAAATATTGTCATCTGTTCCCACCGGCACACGATGGCCTACTCTTACGAAAAGCGGAACAGGATTTAACGTGTGCGCAAGATGTTCTGCGTGTGTTCGCACACGGGATAGATATCACGAGGGATTTGTAGAGGTGGTATTTGGTGCAGAAGCTGATGTTGTTGCTTCTGATGATCCTCTGGAGTCTGACTAGAGCAGATGTTGCTGTTGCAATGCGAGCTTTCAATTCAATGTTTGATGTGCCATCTTTTGTCAGGATGGAGCCTAAGTATTTGAATTGGCTCACCTCTTCCAGTATTTCTCCATTCGTCTTTATTTCCGTGATGTCATTACTCGCGCTGTTGACCATGATCTTTGATTTCTCTGTACTGACCTCCATGCCGTATGCGCTCGCTCGATCTGTTAGACTGTGAGGATTTGCAGTTCTTGTTTGCTGCTGCCCATGAGGTCAATGCCATCAGCAAATCTGAGGTTGCAAAGGGGTCTTCCACCAATGGAGATGGAAGTGTGGTGGTTTTGCAGTGTCTCTGTCATGATGTTTTCGAGGAAGAGGTATAAGCCATAAGCCATCCTAGCAAGATCATGCTGCAGGTAGTCCTCAACAGACTGAAAAACCATGCGGAAAAACTCCTGGCAGAAGAACAAGCGGGCTTTAGACCAAAACGCAGCACAATGGAACAAATTTTTAATCTGAGAATTCTGATAGAGAAGCATCTCCAACACCAAAAAGACTTGTACCACAATTTCATAGACTTCAAAAAGGCCTTTGACAGGGTATGGCATGACGGCCTCTGGCAAGTACTCAGGCACTTCAACATTGACAACTGCCTAATTGAAGTCATCAAGGCTCTGTACGAGAACGTTAGAAGTGCAGTTTTCATGAACAATCACGTGGGCGAGTTCTTCAAGACCACGGTTGGGGTCCGCCAGGGCTGCCTTCTCTCACCTGTACTCTTCAACCTCTTCCTCGAAAACAGTGACTACCTAACATTAACAGCCAGAGCAGAACAGAACAGCGACTACCTAACATTAACAGAACAGAACAGTGACTACCTAACATTAACAGAACAGAACAGTGACTACCTAACATTAACAGAACAGAACAGTGACTACCTAACATTAACAGAACAGAACAGCGACTACCTAACATTAACAGAACAGTGACTACCTAACATTAACAGAACAGAACAGTGACTACCTAACATTAACAGAACAGAAC
>CM060319.1:539667-582167 GCA_030674155.1 Stramonita haemastoma | reverse complement strand
GTTTAAAGTCTCATCCAAAGGACTTTTGGGGAGAGAGAGAGAGAGAGAGAGAGAGAGAGAGAGAGAGAGAGAGAGAGAGAGAGAGAGAGAGAGAGAGAGAGAGAGAGAGAGAGAGAGAGAGAGAGAGAATAAATGAATGAATGAATGAACATTTGAATGAATGAACATTTTTATTGAGGGAAAAGATTAAGCACAATGGTGGCTTGTTTTCATCCAGGCCTCTTAAAAAAAAAAGTGAATCAATCAACCAATCAAACCAATTGTGTAATTCAAGTATAAAGCTATGAAAATTAAAATTTAGTGAATAAATCAACCAATCGTATGATTTGAGCATGAAGCTATAACATGAGGGAGTGAGAGGAATGAGGTGCGGGCTGTTATTATCTTTTTCAGCTCCTGAAGAGGGTAAGAAGAAATGGACAAAGAAAAGAGAAAAATAGAATAGAGGGAAAGAGGGAGAGGAGGAGCAAGAGGAGGTGGAAGAGGAGAGAAAAAGAAGGATCAGGGAAACAACAAGAACTACGCAGAAAGAAAGAAAGAAGAAAGAAAGAAAGAAAGAAAGAAAGAGAGAGAGAGAGAGAGAGAGAGAGAGAGAGGAGAGAGAGAGAGAGAGAGAGAGAGAGAGAGAGAGAGAGAGAGAGAGAAGAGAGAGAGAGAGAGAGAGAGAGAGAGAGAGAGAGAGAGAGAGAGAGAGAGAGAGAGAGAGAGAGAGAGAGAGCTACCCACCGACAGACCCACGACCCACCGACCAACAGACAGACATGCACACACACAGACAGACACACAGTCAGACTGATAGACACAGACAGACAGACAGAACAGAACAATGAACAATGAGCATTGAACAAAACAGACAGAACGATGAACAATGAGCACTGAACAAAATTTATTATTGTTAAAGCTTTACAACCGATTTAGCAGTGCATCAATAGACAAATGGCACTAAAGAATCTGAATCAATGTTAATTTTATGGACTTGCTCACTCTGTGCGCATTGTATACAATGAGCAACTTTACGGTATTGCTCATTATATACAGTGTGTAACTGTTTTGCTGATTGTGTATAATGTGCAAAATGTATTGCGCACTGTAGACACTGAGCATGAAATGTTGCGCATTGTATACAATGCGCACATTGTACAGATTGAGTACGACATATATATATATATATATATATATATATATATATATATATATATATATATATATATACATACATACATATACATATATATATATATATATATATATATATATATATATATACAAGGGAGGGCAATTTCACTTGATGATATTTCCACATGACTGACAGCTTCACTTGATGATGTTCCACATGACTGACAGTTTCACTTGATATTTCCACATGACTGACAGTTTCACTTGATGATGTTTCCACATGATCTAAGACAGTTATTGCGATGGAAAAGACGATTACACCGGGGGCCCAAACTTGTCCATGGTCAGCGTCACCAGCTGGAGGTGCTCAGGAAAGACGTGGTGCTGACCCGCAGCTGTCGGGCTTCTGGGGACCGCAGCAGCCTGTGACATGACACAGAGACCTGTACAGGGAGTGTAGTGTGTGACAGTGACACAGAGGTACAGAGAGTGTAGTGTGTGACATGACACAGAGGTACAGGGAGGACTGTCTGTATGTGACAGTGACACAGAGGTACAGGGAGTGTAGTGTGTGACAGTGACACAGAGGTACAGGGAGTGTAGTGTGTGACAGTGACACAGAGGTACAGGGAGTGTAGTGTGTGACAGTGACACAGAGGTACAGGGAGTGTAGTGTGTGACAGTGACACAGAGGTACAGGGAGTGTAGTGTGTGACAGTGACACAGAGGTACAGGGAGGGCTGTGTGTATGTGACAGTGACACAGAGGTACAGGGAGTGTAGTGTGTGACAGTGACACAGAGGTACAGGGAGGGCTGTGTGTATGTGACAGTGACACAGAGGTACAGGGAGGGCTGTCTGTATGTGACAGTGACACAGAGGTACAGGGAGGGCTGTGTGTATGTGACAGTGACACAAGTACTGGTACAATTGCTGTTCTAATTACCTTCTAAATACTTACAGTGTTCCTCAGGGATCTGTTCTTGGTCCTCTGCTATTCTCTCTATATATATCAACCACTTACCGCTATCTATCAAAACATCCTGTGAACTATTGGCTGACGACACCACCAAAGACACTACTGATAACTCAGATTAAAACATTGCCTCAAAAATATTTCAACTTCGTAAGAAAAACCAAACCTGTTTACAGTCTCATCCGAAAGATTTTTGGGGAGAGTGGAGTCAGCACTGATGTTAACTCCAGGAGAAAAATCTCCTTGACTGGGAATCGAACTTGGGTCGTCAAATTGCCAGCGCAATGTTCTGACCATTATGCTATCCCGTCCCTGACAAACCATGTTCATTAACAGATGCTGACTATAGATAATAACCTCCTTCCATTAAACTCCAAACTGCTTTTCATCACACAAAGGAATTCTAATGCATTTAAGATTTTTCAAAGTATTGTCCCACCGTCACTAAGAGACATGTTTACTGTTAAATGAATTTAGACACTCCCACACTATTCATCTGCCTTTGCCCAGAATTACCACAAATCAAGTCTGTCGAATTCTGGAAGCTGGCTCTGGAACAGACTTCCTGTCCTTTTAAAAACTGAAACCATAAAAGATTCAAAATATTGTACCAAGACTTTTTAATGAACATTACAAACCTGGCCTCACTTTCTCCCTAAATATACTGATCAACAATTTCTACATCCTGATATGCTATTAACTAAGTGGTATGCTTTGCTGATTCTGTTTACCTGTTTCTTGGTATGTCAATTTTCCTGTCAAACTGCCGGTTTGTCTACAGATTCAGTTGTGGGATATTTGTAGAGATTAAAGAGAGGCTTTGTTACAAGCATTTTCCTACTAAATTTCTCATGATTTGCATTACAACTATTTCCACATATGATCTATGCAATCCATGTTTCTGAAAATTCTCCCTCTCTGTCTATCCCTGTCTGTCTGTCTGTCTCTCTTGATCTCTCTATCATTCCCCCCTACCCTCCTTGTCTTGTCATCATCTTCATTGCTGTCGTTTGTTCTTGACTTATTTGTTTGTTCTTTGCTGTATTTTCTCGTCTTGTTACTTTCTTTTCCTTTCCATATTTGATTTGATTTTTTCAAAATATTGCTTGTGCTTTGGTGTTTATACTTCATCCCTTTTGAGGGCTGGATGAAAAAAAGTTGTACTTAATCTACTACCCTCTGTATATAAAATTTCCTATTTTGTAATTTTGAGATTGTCTTCTGGAATAACAAGTACTTACTGTAACAACCTGCACTCCCCTCTTAAGGAGAAAAAATCATCTGAAGTCAGAGTATGGTTGCCATTAGGTAAGAGAGGCATCTACATTTTCACCTACTTACAATTTGATATGCAGTGATTTTCAGTAGGAATGATGGAGTCTAATCAAGTGCATTACATATGGGTCACCAGAGAGAGTTAAGCCAGAAAACAAACAACAACAACAACAAAATAAGAATGACACCTACACAGAGAGGACATTGCCTGTGTGTGAAATGATCTTGGTGACTCCACCCCGCCTTGGCTCCTTGTCCACAGCCAGAGTGTTGGCGGCGATTTCTGCATGCCGGGCGTCAGGAAAAGACACCTCCAGCTGACTGGCTTTGGGTGAAGGCAAACTGACATTTTGCTTTCCATTCTAAACATATTCTGGATGAATGATAATGGTGATAATAATGACAATGATGATGATAGTAAGTCAGTCAAGTCAAGTCAAAAACACTTCAATCATCCCCTGAAGGCAATTTCAATACTGACAGGCATATTGATATGATTCATAATCAAAAGACACAAGATAGAGTTCTACATTTCAAATTTGTTCTTGAAAACATTCTAAGATAACTTCAAATAAAAATATCACAAACACTCACACATGCACGCATGCATGACACGTACACACACATACACAGACACAGACACACACACAAGAGTACACACACAAGAATACACACACACAAGAGTGCGGGGGACGGATAGCCTAGTGGTCAGAAAATTGCGCTGGCAATTTGACGACCCAGGTTCGAGTCTGGTCGAGGAAATTTTTCTCCTGGAGTCAACATCAGTGCTGACTCCACTCTCCCCAAAAGTCCTTCGGATGAGACTTTAAACCGAGGCCCCGTGTGTGAACGCACGCAGAACATCTTGCACACACGTTAAATCCTGTTCCGCTTTTCGTAAGAGTAGGCCATTGTGTGCCGGTGGGAACAGATGACAATATTTACAAAACTGCATACACACGGGGACCAGATGAAAAAAAGCACATGATTGCTTATTCTGTTATCCTCGATATAAAAGAATAAATAAATAAATAAATGAGTACACACACACACACACACACCCACACCAATCATCCAATGTATGAATACAATGTTATTAAGACCATTGACTAGAATTAGAAAAGATACATTTAACTATTATTTACAGTATAGAGTACATACGCACTCCCACATGCACACATACATGTATGCATGCACGTTAGCATGCACACAAGCGCGCACACACACACACACACACACACACACACACACACACACACACACACACACACACACCAGACAATGGTCCTGCTTTACTGGCAAATGTTAGATCTCATGTACATGAAAATTATAATAACTATTTAATTTAAGTCTATAGATACTGATGGCTCTGTACTTCATAATAATGATGCAGGTTCTGGATTTGTCATTCTAGCTCTGAAAATAGCATGATGTAATTGCATTACATTGGAAAAAAAAAGTTTCAATTTTCTCAGCTGAGATTGTTGCTTTTGTAATGGTTTAAATGACCTGCTAAATCTTCCATACATGCTTTCAAATATTATTTTGTGTTAATTCCATTCTGTTCTTCAGTCTTTACAATCTTTTAATACTTGTTAATATGAGAGGCGACACTGTGATCTCACTTTAATATATCTGAGCTTTGACTAGCATGAAAAAAATACACTGAATTTTGCATTCCGTGTAGAGCTACTCCACGTCAGCTACTCTCTGCAACCGCGGACAAAGAGTTCGGAACACATGGAACCACCCAAAACGCTCTGCATTCAACTTTGGATGGGCTCAAGAAGCTATGTTTAACTGCACAAGTTAGCAAACAGCAAATTCGCTACAGCGGGCGGCCATCCAAAACCGTTGCTTTACACTGATCAGCTATAGCGAACAGCCGTCCTCTGAGAGTTAAAGAAAACACGCACACATCTAAAAAATTATAAATCAAATCCAATGTTAAGAATTTAATATAAGACCACTAGCTAAAAAAGACAATATATTATAAGAACTTAAACAATTAAAAAAATAAATAAAGTCAAAATTAAGACATATTTTATGAGCACATGTATACATGTATCATATGCATTGACTACAGTCATAAAATTAACAGTGGCAATCAGGCAAGTTATTCAGAGAAGTGTAAAAACTGGGTTGTAACACTTTATCTATCTTCAGTTTTAAAGTTTTCATTAATGATATGATAATGATGAAAGTGCACTACAATGGTACACTATCCTCAAGTATCGTACTGTAGTACATGATCCATCTTGCAATGAAAATACATTGATCAACAAGTCCAGGACAACTTTATCTTGCAGCTTTCTTAATATGATTCAGAGATCTTTTTCATGAGCTGCTCTTGAGTACTGATGTTTTCTGGAATAGTGGCTGTAATAGTCTTGGATGTGTGTCATGCTCCACTTCCAGACTCTCTAGGTGCCAGCTTGAACTATCTGAGCTAGTTTTAGCTTTGCATTGAGCAAACATCTTCAAAACTTTACTTTAAAAAATGCCCTACAAAGACCCCTCCCCCCAACTTTCATACTAATCATTATCTTTTCTTGAAATAACAGTAAATCATGGAATCTGTACTGACAACAATTGCTCTCTACAGGACCAGTGCTAAAAGTAAACTAGTGCACCCCTTCCTTTTCTTCACATTCCAGGTTTTCTAAGAGCTGTCACCTCATACTACAAATTAGGGGGTCAGCCCGTTACTCCCTTGTTTCGTTACTCCTCCGTTTCGTTACTCCCCCGGCTCATTACTCCCCCGTACGACTGGAGAACCAGTTCATCAACAGAAACAGAAATCTTGAAGAGTACTGGTCCACTTTTGCCCATTGCATCTGCCATTTCCAATAGTTTGTGACAGTGTGGGTCATCTTGATAGTACTGCACAGTAGTCACTGGAGTTATGTCAAGACAGAGTAATTCACAAGGAAATCATTTCTGTTTGGTTTGATAAATCATAAATTATAATTATGTAAGTATAGGATTACACCATCAACCAATGATTTGTAATTTGCTGTGTGTCTGCAAGAAGAATAAGGGGGCATGGCAGGTGTTTGTGAGTTTGTTGAATTAGACTTGTGCGCGCGCACACACACACACACACACACACACACACACACACACACACACACACACACACACATTTATGTTACATACATACATGTAAATTATGTAATACAAACACACACACATTTGCTTATTAACGATATGGGGGAGTAACGAGATGCTCCCTACAATTAGCACCAGCTGGGCTGGGTGGGGTTAGAATGGATGGCAGCTGAGAGTAGCTCACTGGCTGAAAGTGGGGAGAAATGACAACTGTGCTCTTACCACCCGCCCCCCCCCCCCCCAAAAAAAAAAAAAAGAAAAGAAAAAGAACGCTGTAAAGAATGCAACAACATGATAGCCAACTTTTAAAAAATGTTTGACTTCAATCTCATTGGCCATGAAGTCGTGGGTTCGAATCTCAGCCGAGGATAGTGACTTTAATTAAGGGTGGGATGAGACTCGAAACCGAGGCCCCGTGTGCGAATGCACGCAGAACATCTTGCGCACACGTTAAAACCCCGTTCCACCTTTTGGAAGAGTAGGCCATCGTGTGCCGGTAGGAGCGGATGACAAAATTATAACAAACCGCAGGTGTCGTGTTTAGACACACAGGTGTCGTGTTTAGACACCATCCCTGAGGAAAAATTGGGGACTTTGAGTCCCAGAGCGGCTCGGGGCTGTAGGTATATATGGCAACGTTCTGGTGGCTCCTGCGACGGTACTGGAACCATTTGTATCGGTCAATGCCCTTCCAATGGATCATTCCAGTGCCGTGGAGAGGGGGGGTCTGCTGCATGGGTAACAGCTTGCCCTCCATACATACGTGCCCAGGCTTTGCGCTCTAAGGGCTAGAGCGCAACTCTATGGTCTTCCGAGACTGATGAGTGCCTACTACTGGGGATATAATTTCTGATCTCCCAGGTCAACTTCAAGTTCAAGTGCAGACCTGTCAATGCCATAATTCCATTTATGTACACACATGCAGATGATTATAAATGCCACGTTAAAGATCCTGTCTCTCATGTCAGCATTCGGTAAGTTAGAAAACAAGAACATACCCTGATACCCAGCATACACCCCGGCCTATACTACAGAATGATAATCTTTACAATGACAAGGCAAGGCATGGCAAATTCTTTTATTCGAGGATAATAGATAAGCACTCGTGTGCTTTTTTACATCCAGTCCCGCCCTTTTCAGGGATAACATGTGCGTGCGTGCGTGTGTGTGTGTGTGTGTGTGTGTGTGTGTGTGTGCACGTGCTTTCGAATTTGCTAGAATTATTCATTGTCAGTGATTGCTTGTTTGTTGTGAGGGTCGAGTGCAAGCGCTTTGATTTGTTTTTACAAGATATAGCGCTATATAAATTCCATGTATTATTATTATTATTATTGTTATAACATCAAGATACTAAACAATAAAACTACATGCGGTACCAAACAACATTGAAGAACAAGGACACTATAATAAGGTAATAAAAATGCACTCGTTCAGAAGACGAAAATCAGAAGTCATAATAAAATAATTTTGTTTATTGAAGAAAATAAAAAGCGTTAACAGATAAAGAGCAAACAAGAGAACACAATGAAATAAACAACCGGAAACATCAATCCACCACCATCTGTCAAAAGTTGTACATGTCATATAAATAATACATTTGGATAAAAAGGAAAAAAATTAACTCATATCCTTATTGGAGGGAGGGGGGGGGAGACATACTATCAATAAAAAAAAATTACATAAAACATCCCAGATGTTTTAAAGAATTAGCATAACATTTTAATAAATTGGATAATGTTTTAAACACACACACACACACACACACACACACACACACACACACACACACACACACACACACACATTTTCACTGGTTCTCGCACATTTCGTTAATAAACATCATTCTAAGGGAAATATATATGCCTTGAATTCTGAGTAAAGTCATAACGGAATACAAGAGGAATCTATTCGATGTAAGGCACATAACATATTTTTACAATGGACCGAATGGAGCGGCAGAAAAAGGGAAGGAGCAAGAGCATTTCTGTTTTTGATCCTTCTCACCTGTTTCATCTTTCACTTGGTTATCGAGCATTATCAGTCTATCTGGCAGCTTCGAATAACGATTTTATTACGATTTTTAATGACAAAATTTAGCTCAACAAAGCCCAATGCAACAGCTGACCAAGGCTTCGGAAGTTCAGGTTCAGCATCGATAGCAGAGTAACCAATAAAAGGATACATACTTAGACCACCTGCTAGATCCTTTGACGGTTCAGCCAAATTCATTGCTAATTGGCAGAGTAATATGCAATGCAGTTTATTCAATTTACAATCAAAATAACCAACCCTCCTGTTCTACACTAGGGGCCTATCAACACGCCGTTCCGTGAATAAATGAACAGAGAATTACCTCCCCTGCTTAAAAAAAAATAAAAACCGAAATTTTAACAAATAAAGTGTGCAAAGAAGTCAGCATGTTTAGTGTAATCATACATTGTGAAATATTCTATTTTCGTTATATACTATAGCAAAGTTAAAAAATGATCGATGGCTGAAAATACATATTTGCAGCACACCGTCGTGACTGTCTATTTTAGAGTTTCATTCCTGCAAAAGGGTATGAAGATCGCGCATGCGTGTTCGTTTCTGAACATCAACTTCCTGTTCTCGTGAACAGCTGTGGAAAAAATATTTTAAGGCGTTTTCAGTCACTTTTAAATTCTGAAGCTGTAAAATGTTTCATATTTAGCTACCTTAATCAACCAACTGCGACTATTAACATTTTAGACTGTTAGAAATGGTGACTATTTGACTGAATACAGTCAGCAGATTTTTACAATGGGATACCTGTTTTCGAAGTTGTGGAGTTTGTTCTCAAATGAAGGTTAGCTGACGATTTATCATCTTGTGATGGGGTGTATAGCATCAGCACGATACTTGATATTGACTATCGAATCAAGTTTATTTCTGTAAAATATGGATTATGGCTGTTTTTTGAGTGACTTCAAATCGAAACAGAATGATAATCATCACCCCCCCCCCTCCCCAACCCTAAAGGGGTGGGTGGGGGGGGGGGGGGGGGAGCTTTGTTATGGTTTGAGTTTGTCACATGGTTGTTTGCACGTGTTGTTGTTTTGTAACAAGTGTAGCAAGTTACTCATGGAAGAACCATACTTCTAAGGATTTGTTATGTAGGTTTTGTTTTGAGGATGTTTTTCTGCCTCCAGTGTGTCCACATTCCTCAGAAATTTGTGACATGCCTTGTGCCCTGATGTTCCCATCTTGCTTAAATTAGAAATTCACCACCATAGTCTATGACCACACCCAGGCATGTTTTGTTGTATCACTGTCATTCAGGTATTTTTATTTTTTTTAATAAAATCGAGGAATGTTTTGAACAAGAAAAGGTCCTGAGCTGCTAAACCTAAAAGTGCTATTGATTTCAATTTGAATTATTCATTTATTGACTTCAGAATTCTCTTTTTCTTTGGAAATTATGAGATTTGCTTTAGTCTAGTTAAGTTATCGCTACTGCTGTTTCCATAATAATGAATATTGAAGTTTCTTTTTCCTATTTAACACAATAGTATGATATATATTGATGTTTGTTTATAAATTTTATTTCTGATGTTGATGGGGTTTTTTTGTCATTTTCAGTGATTGTTTTTTTTATTTTGTTGTTGTTGATTTGTTTTATTTGTGTTTGTTTATTTGGTTGTATTGATTTTTTTTTTGTTTGTGTTTATTGGGGATGGGTTATTTATAATTTATTATTTGGATGTGCTGGGCAGGACTTGTATCATGCCTTCATGGTGCTTAACAATAACAGTGCAAATCATATCTCAAGACAGACAACAATAGTTGCTGTCAGAGTCAGTGAGTGTTTGAGAAACTCGTAAAGAAGTGCTCTCTCTCTCTCTCTCTCTCTCTCTCTCTCTCTCTCTCTCTCTCTCTCTCTCTCTCTCTCTCTCTCTCTCTCTCTCTCATATGGTTTAATCCCTGATAAGGGCGGGGACTGGATGTAAAAAAGCATGTGTGTGCTTATTCATTATCCTCAAATAAAAGAATTTGATTGTATAATTCACTATGTGTGTTGCTGGTGGGGGGGGGGGGGGGGGGGGGGGGGGGTTGCTTTTATAGACAAACTCTGCTTTTTTTCCCCATAATCTCATGAACTACTAAACAAAAAATAATAAAAGTTTAGAGGCTAACAACATTGTAAAAGTGGGAAAATATACCATGAATTAAAACATCCAGATTTTTCCTGGTGTCTCTGCTGTGATGGGCTCAAACCCCGCATGTGTGTATGTCACTGTGTGTGTGTGTGTGTGTGTGTGTGTGTGTGCGTGTGCGTGCGCGCATGCATGTGTGTGTACATTCAATGATTCATTGATTCAAATTTGCTTTTTTCTATTTAAAACTATTAATTCAATAATTGTCATTGATTGCTTGCGTGTTGGATCTATAGCCTATAGGTTGAATGGAAGCGCATTGATTTGGTTTTGCAAGATAAAGCGCTATAAATTTCATGTATATATATATTGTATTATTTAATTTAAGTATTATAATAATCATTTATCATAAATGTATTTTCCTGCTGACGTGTGACAGTTCATTGCATTATCTTTGTATCTGAGATCTTCATATCTGCTGTGCCTTGTACAAGTTTTATTAGAGTTTGTACATAATTTTTTCTTTTGTTTAATTTGGCATCAGGCATTCAGCTTTATTTCAATATTTTTCGTATGGGCGGAAATCGGCTTATTCTGTTTCATTTTTTGCTCTTTTTTTATTATTTTGCTTAGCAGTCAGCTCAAAACAGGAATAAATTATAGGAACTGTGTATTGTTACTATTAACATAATATTAATAATCATGTTTTGTTTCTTTTTCGTAGAGCACAAAGTCATCATTGTTGGGCTTGACAATGCTGGGAAGACAACTATCTTGTATCAGTTGTGAGTGAAAATATATTTTTTACTATCTTCAATTTGTGGTCAAATAGAAATTTTGCTAACAGCTATAACATGTGTTATAAAATTTTAATTTGTTAGCTTGTTAACCAGTTCGCTGCCAGGAAAAAAATCTGATGTAAGGTCTGAACCACAGTCAGAGGTTTTCACTGTTTCTGGGGTAATAATTAACGAAAAATTCTGGAGTAAAAACTATTTGAGATAGAAAAAAAAGTATTATTAGATATTTTTAATGGAAAATAAATGAGGAATCAGAATGTCTGTTCGAATTTCAACAATTTTTATTTACTAACATTGTATAACATGCCTAATTTAATTAAAATATAATTGATGCAAATTTTTGCCTGACACTTGAAGCAACTTTCTTGGCCAACATATACAAGGCAAACTACTAAAACGAGTAATAATACTCTCTTTGCAGATCATCTTTACCAATTTAATATATATATATATATATATATATATATATATATAATTTGAATATGCATAAATAAATTAAATTAAATTAAACTTTTCTGGCCACGTGACATGGGCTCAGCTTACAACCCACGAACTTAGCAAGTCACGGACTAACAATAACATGATGGAAAAAAAAGACGTTCACTGTGATGTAGAGAGATTCCATTCCTACTTTGGAATAGCTAAGTTGTTCCTCTAGAACCATGTGAGAAGAATTTTTTGCTCTAAGTTCTAACACCAGACATGAATTTGCAAAAAATCTTTAAAAAAAAAACCCAAGGACGTCAGCTGACGTCCCATAGGCTCTGGAAAAGCACTTTGCTTAGGACGTCAGCTGACATCCTATACGGCTATAGGCACGGAATTGGTTAGAAAGATTTTGAACAGTTAAGTATAGTCTTGGATGAAAAGAACAAGGCTAAAAATTCAATTTTTATACTTATTTTGACCTATTTTAGAAATTTTTATTTCAGAGAGAAAAAGATTCAGAAAAAAAGATGTTTTTTTGACATGTTCAGAATGTTATAATATCATGATATTAAAGTTTTGATAATGATATGCTCATGAATTGGAAACTTACAAGTTAAGACTTCATCAGTTTATGATTTATGGCTCATGTGATCGTAGTGAATAAAAAAAAGTAGATAAATGATGAATTATAAATTAAAATCAACCTTTGTTGTATGGCTTAAAAAGTTCTTAGAAAATTTGCAACTGATAGTACTACTATTCAGTATTCTAGATAATACTATTAAGAAAGGGACAGGATAGCTTAGTGGCCAGAACATTGCGTTTGCAAATTGCAATTTGTTAACACAGTTTCGAATCCCGTTCAAGGGGATATTTTCTCCTGAAATTTACATCAGTGCCAACTCCAGTCCCCCCAAAAGTCCTTTGGATGAGATTATAAACTATGTATTAAATAACTGAGGCCCCATGTGCGAACGCACGCAGAACATCTTGTACACATGTTAAAACCTGTTCTGCTTTTTGAAAGAATAGGCCATTGTGTGCTGGTGGGAACAGATGACAACATTTATAATTTTAACCATAATAGTATATTAATACACAGGGACTGGATGTACAAAAGCACATAAGTGCTTATTCCATTATCCTTGATATAAAAGCATAGATAAATAAATGAATATTTAAATAATAGTCTAAGAAGCATGGTCTTTAATGTATGTGGGTAACTTAACAACGTGTTGAACAAATGTGAGCAATTTTAAGTTTTATGCAAAGTGTAATAGATGCGTTAGACAGTAATGCTTAATACATTTTTATTTTTATGTTTTTGTTGATGTACAGTTTGATGAATGAAGTTGTGCACACGTCACCGACTATTGGGAGCAACGTGGAGGAGGTGGTGTGGAAGAATATTCATTTCTTGATGTGGGACATAGGGGGGCAGGAGTCCTCAGGTCCTCATGGAATACCTACTACACTAACTCTGAGGTATCCACCTCTTCTTTTTTTTTGTTTTTTGCTACTGATTTGTGTTGCAGATAAAGACTTTTCAGATTCAACTTTTCAGGTTTAAGTGCTTACTGGAAGTATGGAAATGTCCAGCAAAAATTTAAAAGCTGGAAAAACCTTTTACTGGTCTGGAAAAGTCTGGAAATATCCCTATTTAGTAATTTGGCCAGTAGGGTCTGGAAAAGTTAAGAAATTTTCAAAAAGCAATACAGTTATGAACTGAAATTTAAAACAAGGCTGAAGAAGGATTTGTAGTGAAAACAGCATTTTGTTTGGTCAAACTTGCACCCTTATGAGTTTTCCAAATTACGCTTCGTTTAGTCACTTCCGGTAGTAGATCAGGTACAAAAAAAAAATTATTAAAAATACTAAATGTGATCAGACTTGCTTACAAAAATTAGATAAATCCTATAGGCATTATTCTATCGTTTATGGTGCATTTTGAACTGCAGACTTACAGGAAATAACTTAATTTTGATAAAAGTGATCGAGTCCCCACGCTGTTCAATTCAGCCTGGTACCGTGACTCAACGAAACATTTGCACACTTTGAATCAAAATAAAAACAAAATAATCATACAATAAACATCAAACTAATTGGATATGATGTAGAAATGACTTATTAAGGAATTGTTAAAGTCTATAATGGATTACTTAGCAAGTACTGGCCGCAGTTTCATCAAGTTCATCGCACTGGTTTCGACATCGCCTAAAGCCATGCCCGAAGTTCGTTCTGTGTAGATTTGGCCAATCAGAGGCGTTTTAAAAGTCGTGGAATTCTCCCCAATGCTTCTTTTGCTTAAAGGTGGTTGTTTTCTTGTAGTTGATTGGCTAAGCTTTCGATTGATACCCTGCACGGCGGGGTACGAGTTACAAGAAGATGACAAGATATTTTGGGAAGTTTTAACTTGTGTTTTTCGGTGATCTATTTTTTATCAATTTAAAGTGTGTGCCCCACCTAAATAAAGCTGGGGCTTTCATTTTTCTATTCGTTATAATTAATAAGGGTTTGGTGCACAAGGGAGTGTGCCTTTGTGATTTTTTTTTACGACCACTGAAATTTCACTGCTCGCAGAGAGGTGCCGATTTTCGTCTTTTTTGTGATTTTCAGCTTCGCACTGTATTCATACCTCCAATCATTCAATAAAAACAAAGCAATTTAATGAAAGAGAAATCAGTTCTCTGTTTTCACATATGCATGAAAATCATATTGAAGCAGTAGAACTTGAGTTAGAAGGTTTGAAGACAGTAAGTGAATCGCATTTTCCTAGGGTGCATAGTAGAATTGCATGGTGCTGCCGCTACCTACCTTATCCAGGAAAGTATGTGTGCATTTATGCTAAATTCTTATGCCAGTGTGTGTTAATAGTACAAAGGTCTACATGTGTGTATGCATGTAAAACCACATGTGTTAACATCAACATTCATGAGAAAAATACATGTGTTCTTTCCCCAGTTCATCATCCTGGTGATTGATAGCACAGACAGGGAGCGGCTGCCAATCACCAAAGAGGAGCTGTGCAAAATGTTGGCCACCGAGGTGAGTGAGTCATTCCTTCCTTACACAGCACTAATAGTGGCACTTTACTTTGGCTAGCCCCTTAAAAATTTTTAAATTGGTTGGTTGGTTTTTTAATTTCATTCCTTGGCCAGAGCTCTGACGCTCACCAGTGGTAAGATTTTTGCATCATGTATCATGCAACTGGTGGCATTCCAATTTCGGGTGTGAGGTCTAAGCACGATACCATTGACATTATGCATGCTTTATCAAATTCTCTCATCTGTTCCTACCATCACACATGTATTCACCTATGCTTTTTGAAAGGCGGAGTGGGTTACTGTGTGGGTAAGATGTTCTTTTTGCGTTCATATATGGGACTTTTGTTTATAAATATAACAGCCTCATCCAAAGGACTTTAGGTGGAGACGGAACTGATAGTAATTCCGAAAAGTCATGAATAAGTGTATCGGTGATGGGTCAAACCTGTGCCGTCAGTTCAGGAGCTCAGCGTTCTAATCACTAGGCTATCTTGTGCTCCTCCCCTGTTTGCTTTTGAATGTTGTGCTCAGTGCAGCTGTTGCAGGAAGCATAATACAAAACACATAGAAAATGAATTTTTCTGAACTTATGAATAGTATGCTGGGTTAGTACATATCAAAATATTAAAGAGCTCTCTCACTTTTTTTACTCTGTGTTACTACTCCATGTCCCCTACCCTGTGCAACCGCAAACAAAGAGTTCGGAACACATGGAATCAACTGACAATGCTCTGCATTTGACCTTGGATAGACTCACAAAGCTATGTTAAGCTGTACTAGTCATAGTATCAGGGAATTCACAGGCATAAGTCAAGTCATAGTATCAGTGTGACCACCACGTGAAAAATCTGCAAACAGCAAATCTGCTATAGTGGACCGCCATCCAAAACCGTTGCTTTACACTGATCAGCTATAGCGGACAACCGTCCTCTGAGAGTTAAAATGCCGCACATCTGTTGTGCTTTACAATATTTTGTTGTGCAGTATCGTTGATTTTCTGTTTTAATCTTATACCTGTGATGTTATCTGTGCTGTTTCTGGACTTATAAGCTGTATAGGTTGTCGTACATAAATTTGTGTTTACATATAGATCTGTGTGTGTGTGTGTGTATTTTGTATTTTGTAACACTTTGTCACAGCAGATTTTTCTTCGTGAAATCCAGGCTGCTCTCCCCGGGGAGAGCGCATTGTCACAAGGCTGCTCTCCCGGGGAGAGCACATCGCCACAAGTGCAGCGCCTACCCTTTTTTTTTTTTTTTCTTTTTCCTGCATGCAACTGTATTTGTTTCCCTTCCAGAGTGGCTTTTTTCTACAGAATTTTGCCAGGGTCAACCCCCTTTTTGCCGTGGGTTCTTTTATGTGTGCTAAATAGTGATGTGTAACACACAGTACCTTGGTTTATCGTCTCATCTGAAAGACTAGCGCCCAGACCACCACTTAGGGTCTAATGGATGGGGAAAAAGTTTGGGGCTCAAACAGGGTATGAACCACCGCACACTCCAACCCGGACTTTTTGATTTCTAGGCAGGCACGTTACCACCTAGACCACCGATCCACCTAAACCTCCTCAGTCATCACAAAGCGTGTTGTGTGTGTGTGTGTGTGTGTGTGTGTGTGTGTGTGTGTGTGTGTGTGTGTGTGTGTGTTTAGAGAGAAAGGGAATTACAACCAAAATGCTTTGTAATGACTGAGGAGGTTTTTTTTCTTTTGGAGTGGGGTTGGATTGTTTTTTCTTAGTAGGGTTATTCTCAGAAACATGTGAGGTTTTTGTGACATAGACCTTGAAAAATAAATGTCCTTGGAAGTTTTTGCCTTCTTGTCATATATTAGAGTACTCTGTTGCAAAGTGCAATCTGTTGAAAAAATTATGAATCATTAATTGTTTTTTTTGTAATTGAGGCATAAAGGTTCTATTTTTAGCTGTGTTGCGGTTGTGACATGGAAACCAAAAGTAGCTTTAAAACATCTTTTTACACAAAATATCAAACAAAAAACACTCACAAATGCTTTTGTTTTTATCTATAAAACAAAACTATCAATTGGAAGTATGACAATCATCGACAAAGCATATGTTTTTGCTTTTTTGTAATGACACTCTAAGACATTTTGTATACCCAGATTTAAAGTTTGGTTTTTGTACAAATGACCACAGCAAGCATCCCCAGATTATCCTGAACTTAAACCACAGAATGATATCCATTAAACTAAACAGTTTTCTTTACATAAGAATGGAAGTTGTTTAATATTAATGCCTTATAGAAGTAATATGTTTCGGTTGTGACATGGAAACCGTTTGGTTGTGACATGGAAACCACACCCTTGAAAAGCACAAAACCTGAAATTGTAGCAATGAAAACACAAATTAAATCCAAAAAACAACCTACTTGAATTGGGAACAATGCATTTCATTAACATTATTATGATTATTTACATTGATTTGTCATTTAAGAGTGATCTGTTATGGTTGTGACATGGAAACCGTTTGGTTGTGACATGGAAACCGTTTGGTTGTGACATGGAAACCACACCCCTCAAAACCCACAAATCACTGAAGTGAAGCAGTTTAAACACAAATTGAAAAAAACCCCACCATCTTAAATTAGAAACAATGCATTCTATTAACATTATTTATACTAATTTGTCATTTTAGAGTTAGATGTTTTTTGTTACGGCTGTAACATGGAAACCGTTTGGTTGTGACATGGAAACCACACCCTTCAAAACCACAAATCACCCAAGTGTAGCAATTTAAACACAAATGGAAAAAAAACCACCATCTTAAATTAGAAACAATGCATTCTGTTAACATTATCTACATTGATTTATATAATTAAAGTGATATATCAATCAATATTATTATTGATCAAATGCTGCGTTTGGTTGTGACATGAAAAAGCTGGGAGAAACCAAAGACTGGAACTCTAATTATAGCATCGCGATACTCCTTTGGCGGGAAAAAGTATGTGTCAGAGATATTTAAGGTCAAGATGAAGTACCTACCTGAAAATCTTGGTCAGTGAAAGACTGTGCTGGATTTTGCAACAGATTTACATCGTTTGGTTGTGACATGAAAAAAGGGAAACCATGTTGGTCATCTGGGGTTTCAAGCAATTTACGAGAATAGGAGCTCCAGCTGATCAAAAACAATGTTTTTTTTATACTGTTAACAGTTTAATTCATCCCTTGTGGCTATAATGTGTTGATGATAACATATAGTTCTTTGTGAGTAAATTGTTAAAATTGGGCCTACTTTGGGAAACCAACGTCACAACCGCAACAAGCTTTTAATCTGCCCTCTATTTAATGTCCATGACAAAGAAAGTACAATTTTTCTTCTAGGGAACTTGAAACAACATCTGGTCTTTACTTTAATTCAAGTTGTGTTTCAAATTAGCAGTCTTTCAAGTCAGAAGAACAATCTGAATAAAGTATGCACCAAAATGTCACAAATCCGCCATGTTGGAATGAGCAATTTGGTGAAATAAATTCACAATATTTAAAAGCAAAAACACAAATGGTCATAAAAACATTTAAATTTTTTTTTTATAATTAAACACAACCAGTAAACAGCATTCACCACAATTTTAAACTTAATTCAGCCAAATGGCAGATGTGTAAAGTAGGTCACTATCATGCCTCACATGTTTCTGAGAATGACCCAGTATATTTGGGATGTTCATGTCCTACTGCTCCCACACTGGTCATTTGGATATAGATCTCTGCGTCAGTTATGTGCCTTATTTTCTGGGAAAAAGCTCTCCTTGAAACACTGGAACGAAGGGAAGTTATGCTTTCCTGGAACATGGAAAGGAAAAGAGTAAGGACTCACAGACATACATATGCAAACAAATAAGTTAAAGAGGGATATGTACGCTATGCTTTTATCATAATAATATATGTGCGAACCAGGCCTGAGAGGTACAGACGTATACATGTATAGGTATAAGTAATTTGAGAAACACTCTCAGAATCATATTCATAAAAGGGATATTGCTGGACTGTATAGTTCCATTCTCTTTCTTTCTAATGAGCCCCTGCAAACTCCTGGGTAGGAGCCAGTCAGAGTCCAAAAATGTCCATGGCTTTTGTGGAATTTGTACCTGTGACCGTCTTGTTTGGAGCCCAGAGTGCTAACCACAGCATGATACTATAGTTGTTCGTAGGAAAGGGTTTGTGTCACAATGTATAAATTGCAAAATAAAAGAGCATTTGAACTTCCATAACTTCATCAAGAGAGATTTTTTCATCTAAAATAATGATACAACTTGGGTTGTGCAGATGTGACCATAGCTCATGTATTGTTACTCATTTTTAGACTGTATTTTTGGCAATATTTGTTTAAAAGAGTCTGATACGATCCTGGAAAATAGCAGTTTTTCACTGCCTCTGTACATAGATCTATACATCTTCTGTCATCAAATGTTGCTTTGAAAGAAACTTTGGGAGGGCAAAGAAATGTTTTGGAAACAAAATCCATCCTGAGCCCCCCCTGAAGCAGCCTGTGCCATGACAGTTGTATGTGATGCTGGCAGGAGCTCCGCAAGGCAGCGCTGCTGGTGTTTGCCAACAAGCAGGACATCAAGGGCTGCATGTCGGCCGCTGAGATCTCCCAGCAGCTCAGCCTGACCTCCGTCAAGGATCACGTCTGGCACATACAGGCCTGCTGCGGTCTGACTGGGGAGGGGTGAGTGAGTCAGCCACTTTTGATAGGTAAAACATTTGCATAAAGGATGGCCCATTTATTGTGGGATTATTTTCTGACTATGAAATAACAAAAATAAAACAATTTACAAAGACACAAGCTGTTAGATGATTTATAAAGATTTGTTTTTTTAAAAAAAATGTTTGTTTTTGTTTTAAAATAAAAAGAAAGAAAAATGACTTTGACAAATGAAGGTGTTCTGTGAATTTGAAAAGCAGCTTTTTAAACAAATTTTCTGTTTAGATTATCTGTGCTGATAAAGTTGGTACTTCCTCTGTGTGTGTGTGTGTGTGTGTGTGTGTGTGTGTGTGTGTGTGTGTGTGTGTGTGTGTGCAGAATACATGATTATGATAATAGTATATCTTTTTTTGTTGTTGTTTGAAGGAAGGAAGGACGGTGGTAGGATAGTTAAGACGTTTGCCTGCCAACAAGTAAACTGTGAGGTTCTGGGTTTGATTCCCGGCAAGGCCCTTTCTTCCCAGTTTTACAAAAAAATCAAATTGAATGTCAGTCATTCGGATGAGACTTTAAGCCGAGGCCCTATGTGCGAATGCACACAAAACATCTTGCGCACATGTTAAAAACCTGTTCCACCTTTTAGAAGAGCAGACTATTGTGTGCTGGTAGAAGCAGACGACAACAAAATTAAAAAAACCCAGCATGCATACAGTTGTTGTGTTTAGACACCATCCCTGAGGAAAAATCAGGGAGTTGGAGTCCCCTGGGTGGTTCAGGGCTGTAAGCCTATATAGCAATGTTCTGGCAGCTCCTGAGACAGCATTGGAACCATTCGTATCAGCAATTGCCTTTCCAATGGACCATTCCAGCAATTTGGAGAGGGGGGTTTGCTGCATGGGTAACAGCTTGCCCGCCATATTTACTTACCCAGGCTTAACGCTCTAGAGCCTAAAACACAACTCCATAGTCTTCCGAGACTGACGGATGCCAACATGTTTGAAGGCATGATGCTACAAACACCAAGATGATGTTGTGCATGTTAACCGTCTTACCCTCGTTGCGGCCGCAGCCGGCCGTAACAGCACCTGCTGCTAGATTCCGTTGCGGCCGTAGCCGGCCGTTAGTCCTCACCACATGGGCAGTACTTTTCCATCACACATATATCTCGTGGTTCTCACACAATGTGTCTGAAATTGTGAGGACATTGTGTGACACCTCCTTGAAGTACAATTGCACACAAACATTAATAAACACGTTAGCTAGGCATCAGTTTTTTTTTCAATACTTACATGCATGAATTTTTGTCTATTCCATGCATATTTTGCTGGTTTATCTTATACAACACACTTTTACCTGTGATTGGTGACAAATAAGGTGACAATGACACAACATTTTGTGACCAGACATGTAAACTTGCATTAAAATGCAAGTACAAAGATATATCTAGCTTGTGACAAAATTTCAGCTTGATAGCTTATCATGCACACGCACAATTGTCTCAGAAGTAAACTATGTCAGTTTGGGGTAGAACACTATCAAAGAATTCAAAATCTACAGGCAGTTTAGCTTTGTAGAATTCAACAACAAGAGGGTTAAAGTGAACAGTAATCATCATTTATGAGCCTCCTCCTCATGATTCATTGTTTCCCTGCTCTTGATTCTCAGTGTTGCACTTTGGTCGACTCATTTGTTTCTTTATTACTGATTTTTGTTGTCAACAGATATTTTATTTGTGAAGCTGTTGGTTTCAGATTGTATCAGGGCTTAACTGATATGTTCGTCTAGTGGATATTTTAGTTTTAGATTGTATCAGGGCTTAACACTGATATGTTGGTGAGAACGTATTGTATGGTTTGAATCTTTTGGAGAGAACATATTTTATGCAGTGAATCTTCTGGAGAGAACGTATTGTATGCAGTGAATCTTTTGGAGAGAATGTATTGTGTGCAGTGAATCTTTTGGAGAGAATGTATTGTATGCAGTGAATCTTTTGGTGAGAATGTATTGTATGCAGTGAACGTTTTGGAGAGAACGTATATTATGTAGTGAATTTTTTGGAAAGAGCGTATTGTATGCAGTGAACGTTTTGGAGAGAACGTATTTTATGTAGTGAATTTTTTTGAAAGAACGTATTGTATGCAGTGAATGTTGTGGTTTCAGGTTGTATCAGGGGCTGGAGTGGATCACAAGTCATATACGGAGGAGGTGACGGACAGTGCCTGATGCTAGTGGTCCTCCAGGAATCACACCATACCTCTGCCCTGGTCTGGGCGAGGCATGCTCATGTATATTCCAGTGTCGTCACTGCACGACAGTGACTTGGAGACATGTGTGTTGTCTGATCCGTATGTGGCCTGTGAGTGTACGTGTATCAAGATATCATGTCTTTGTAATGCTGGCAAGCATGGTGAGTGATTTAATTGGGGTGTTGGTTTGAATTTTTTTGTCTTATTCTCATGAATGACATGTGTTTTACACACTGAAATGTTATTGTGCATGTTAAGCATGAAAAGTACTTGTAATTAGCTTTACCTCATTTAACAAATGACCCTCTCAATTGCGTCTCTTTTTTTATTTTTTATTGCTCTTCTCTCAATTTCAGAAAGGGAGTTATCTTATCAATAATAATGCTTAGAGTGATGAGTCTGTAATAGATAGTTACTGGATGCCCTTTAAAAGGGGAGTAGCCACAGGAGGAAAGAAGTGTACACTACAAAGTTCTATACAGGCTGTGTATACAGCTGGAAAATGAACAGTGGTGTAGAACATGTCTGTCTGTAGACAGGACCTGTAACATTGCTAGCAACAAGAGTGACTGTAATGTGAATGTTCTATATGTTTTCATGTTGGTCAGATGTGTGGGCAAAAAGTTCAGAGTATGTTCACAGCTGAACAACTCCCAATTTAGCGACACTGGATGGAATTATAACCACTTGCCTGCCCCTGCTTATCAAAATGAAACAAGTATGGTGCCACAAATTTTAAAAAAAGAGAGAGAGAGAGAGAAAAGACAACGAAAAACACCAGGACAGTATCACTCTTTAAAACTGTTTGCAATAACAGGCTGAAGTATAGGTTGGTTAAGTGGGGCCAAGATGACTGGTCACTGGTGCTTAGCCAAAGAGGGTTAAAAATTATTTTAAAGAAATATGGTGTCACAGTCCATTTTCAGTATGTAGATTGTAGTGTGTGTGTTCTTTTGTCTATTTTTTTAAAACCGTTTGCAGTCATTCTTTGTTACAATCAGGGATGAGTCTCACTCAGATTTCCTTTTCTTTCTCATGTTCCCTGTGAGTGTGACTGAATGTGTCGGCATGCCAAAACTTGCAAACAGCACAGCAAACGATAGGGTCAATCAAACCTTGACACATAGCCTGTAAGGTAGTGTTCAAGTCATATACTTTCTCGTATGTTTAGAGGGGGGGTAGGGTGGGGGGAGGGGGGTCTTTTCTTTCCTTTTGATGGTGGGGGTGGCTTTTTGCTTTCAAAACGACCTACAAGAATTCTTTTTTAAAATCGACTATTAGTCCTGTGAAAGACTAAAGGGTAAAATATAAAAAAACAAACCGTCAGCTATTTTCTCATTTGGGGAGTCTGCATTGTCTCAAGTTGTGAGGGAGTGGTAATGTGAGACAGAATTGTTGTCTGTATAAAACAGATGAGTTGGGCTGTAAAATGTAAGTCAGTATAATTCTATAAGATAATCATTGCATTTTATGGAGCTCTTTTTGTTTGAATTTCTCCTATGTTTCTTTAAGAGGATAATAGTTGCATTTTATTGAGCTAGATATTACTTTGTGTTTGGATTTCTCCTACATCCTTTTAAAAGGATAATTGTTACATTTTATGTAGCTAGATATTACATTTTGTTTGAATTCCTCCTACGTTTCTTTTTTAAGAGGGTAGTAGTTACATTTTATTTTCACTAGATATTACATTTTGTTTGAATTTCTTCTCCATATTCCTTTCACTCATTCAGTCTTGCTTCATTTTGTGGAAAAATGTTACAAGATAAAGGGAAAGGAAAATGTGTGCTAACTGCACGGTTCATTTACATTTCACCGAGAGATATATGGAGTTTTAGTGGGGGTTTTTTTTCAAAAGGAAAGAAGTGTCCTCTGCCTTGCCATTCACTGAAGTATAATTATGTGAAGCTTGTGTTGAAGAATGGACACAAATAGCAGCTACTGCAGAGCATTGCTGGTGCCTGTTTACTTCTCATTTATTTGAAACCACATGGCCCCAGTCTGTGGTTGTCTGGTATCTCTGCGTTCACATGTTGAAGATTGGTGAAGACATGGTCATGAGGGACACCATGCCGTTAAATAGGGATTGAGGTAGACTCGGTGCAGTGATGCCAATACTAAGCTCAAGATGAAATCAGAATGGTAAGGTTCCATGTGTCGCATCAGTCAGCAACCTAACAGTATCTTCAGCCTCAAAGCAAGCAAGTCAGAGTCAGAATGTTTTATTATCTTGATTATTCCGGTCCCTTATGCTTCAGAAAATCATGTTCTTCTTTGATGTTTTGGGGGTGGGTTTTTTTTTTGCCATTTCACAGCTGTATTTACACAGGTAGGCCACTGAGCTACAGCAGATGAGGTTTATGCTATACAATTATTTCATCAGAAACTGTAGACTTGAACTTGGAGTGATGACAGAGGTAACATGGCTGTAGTTCTGGGAAGAAGTGCATGTTGTGTGAAAGACACCAGAGGACTTGTAGAGAGAGACTTGTAGGAACTAAAACCATCTCTTTTCTTCCCATGATCCTCACACACGAAGTCAGAACAACCTGTCTTCTCATCATCACCGTGTCACATCCTAAATTGTGTAGACGTAAACTTTGGGGCTTTCAAGGGCACACATCACAACAGAATAACAGTGGTGTAGAACTTTCTGTCAGCCTGATCATATTTTCGACCTGACATAAAAACATCAACAGTAATTGATAGTAAATTGTTTTAGTTTGAGGTCAGCATTCGACCTGCCTGATTAGGAAACTAACTGTTCCATTTTATGTCTGTAAGAATACTTCATATTAAATAGAGAAATGGAGTCACATCATGAAACTGCAAAATGTGTACATGCATTGTCTGAGTAAGTGAATTTTAATGACCGTGTTATGCCACATCAAATGGAAGGGCGCTTGTGATGTATATCATTTCTTTCAGTGATAGACACTGTTAAGGAGAAGAAAGCAGAAGACTTCTGTCCTGTCCTCCCCTCTTCATTCCCTCTGGGATTTATTCTCTTACAAAATAGTTTTCTTCTAACCACCATCTATTGTTTTGTTTGTTGAGGGATTTTGGCAGGGTTTTTTTGTTTGTTTGTTTGTTTCTTTTTCTTTTGTTGGTTTTTGTGATTTTGTATTTTTGTCCCAATTTTGTTTTGTGAAGGAATTTTCTTTTGGAGAGGAGGGATGGCTTCCCTTTGGTTGTCTTGTTTTGTTGCTTGTGTATGTGTTCTTGTTGTGGGTGTTATTTTGTGGGGGTTTTTTTGGGTTTTTTTACTAGAGCAGTGGAGTCAAGCTGACTTGCAAGTGATTGTAAGATCATAGCAATAAAACAAGGATTGTAGTACTGGAGTATTTTGCTTTGGAACTGTCACTATCTTCTCAAGGTAGTGCAGTGCTGTTTCAAAAAGATAAAATCTTCATTTTCAGTCTTCAGGCTCTTTTCCCATTTCAGAATTGATAGCTTCTGTGCTTTGAATCACTCATGTCATCTGGGAATGGCTTTATGTAGTTGATAGTGTGTTTTTTTTTTATAAAGTTTTTGTTCATATTTTTATGTCGATGCTTGTTTTTAGTTTGCTTCAGGCACATATTCGCATAGGCCTCCATACATGTGTACAGGCACATACACATATATATACACATTCACAAATAATACCATACTTATGTGCACCAAACACACACACACACACACACACACACACACACACACACATACACACACACACACACACACACACACACACACACACACACACACACACACACTTTCCTACACAACATACAGTGCATTCATTTTCCCTGAATGAGAAAGTAGTTTTGCATGCTGTACAGCTCTTTCTGAAATGTGTCTCCTTGTTCAGTCAAGTGCTGATGACAAAAAATGCGGGAAGGAATTGTGTTTGGCGCATTTCTCATATGGTGGCTATCATAGTGTCAGATTTTAGTGGGTTTCTAAAACATTTTTTGTTTGACCTCTTTATTTTGATGGATAGAAGTACTGCAGAGTTTAAGCAGCTTTGTCATTTGATTTTATTGCATTATTCATGGAAGGGTTATTTATTCTCAGAGCAATAGAAAATCAAACTGGACTCTTTGTTATCAAGAAGTAGCAGTTCCAAAGATTGATAGAAATGTAAATTTAGATACATGTGTGTGTTCAGAACTTTGTGTAAATAACAGCATTATTGGCAGTGATTCATATCACGTCTTGTGAACCAGTAACAACCAAGTTACTCATAGTGTTTCTCTTCCATCAACAGTCTCAAGTGCAGTCATTTACTGAATGCAAGCAAGGTGCAAAACCTGATTGTCATCGTGGCTGAAGAGACTCTTGACAACAGCACTACTGTTAGAGGAGAGATTTGTGTGATTGGTGAGGATGATGCAGATGCTGATGAGGAAAGAAAAGATTTTCATGTGCACATGTCTGCCTCTTGATCTGGTAAGTTAGCTGTATTTTCATGACATTATTCATCTTTGGGTTGCAGACATCTGTATTGCATTTGATACTGCTCTCGTTGTAGTGAAAGAAGTTTCTCATTATGCCTTGAAATATATTTTTAAACATTCATGAATGCAAAATTCACAGTTGTTGGCTTGTTTGGGTTTTTTTCCTTATCAAATGTTGCAATACATTTGAATAAAACTCCCATGAACTAGTCAGTAGCTCACTTTATTCCACCTCGGCTTAGGAATGGTTTCTGCCTGATTAAAGATGGATTGAAATAGATTCTTTTAAATCAAATAGATTGTATCATTTTTCTCTCTCTCTCTTTTTCTTTTTTATTCAAGCATTGTCCACAGTGTTGCTCTGATAGAACTTTCTGTTTACAAGGCTTCCACACATTTCTGAATACTTCATTTGAAAATTTGGGGTCAGGGATGGAGGGGGGGATAAAGAAGAGATGGTTACTGTTGACATCATGGTCATTTCTCCTTGCTAGCTGATGACGCTGACACTGGAAGAGATGGTGTCAAATCAGATTTATGAGAGAGATTATGTGCCATTTTGTCTACCCGTTTCAAGGCTTTATAAGCATCGTTCATGTTCAGACGTCATGCAGAAATGAGCTACAGAAGAGTAGGAGGTTGTTGAAATGAAGACTGCCATCAAGTGATACTGGCCTTGGTTGGATTAAAAGAAAGTGGACATAATTATGCTTCTTGCTTAGTTATTTTTTTAGCTAGAACTTGTAGGGAAGGCTTACTTTCCCTTCTGACACCCACCTGGGGCAGAAGATATCAGAGGGTTAGTGGGCAAGGCGCAGAATGTGTGGACCTCAGGGAATCAGGGATCCTCTTGGCAACAGCAGAAAATAGCTCTTTCTGAATATGAGGGTTGGGGGATATTGTTGTTATGGGGGGGGGGGGGGGGGGGGGGGGGGGGGGGGGGGGGGGGGAGGAGGGGGTGGGGGGCAGATGGAACTAATATGTATTTATGAAATAAAAGCTGCATAGAAACGCAGTAGAGTACAGTTGTTTATCAATGTGTTCAGTTTTGTGTCCAGTTGCACCATTTTGAATGCTAGTTTCATTTCATTTCTTGTGAAGTCCCCACATGGCCACAGCATTTTAGGGACTTTTTTGGTCTCAGTCAGTGGAAGTTTTGATTTCATGAAAAGAAGACTGTATCAGCCCTAGTATTAACTCTGACGAGCTTGCAAGCATAGGTGAAAGAGGGAATATGGAAATGTGACAGATGCTTATCATCTATATATATATATATATATATATATATATATATATATATATATATATATATATATATATATATATATTACAGTCCTAATCTCACCCACCAACCTGTAATATAAGAATGTTCATATGATCATCCCACACTTCTGCATATGTGTGTCAGAAGAATGTAAGCTTTCATTTCATTGAAATGACAAAAGTTCACAATTTGTTTTCTTGTATGAAAGAATGCAAATGGATGTTAGTTATGCTGAAGTGGTTTGCTCCCTCTCCTCTCTCTCTCTCTCTCTCTCTCTCTCTCTCTCTCTCTCTCTCTCTCTCTCTCTCTTCTCTCTCCTGCTTTGCCTTTATTCTGTCTGTCAGTGCTCCACTCTTTCTCGCTTGCGAGTGCTTGCTAAGTATCTATTTTTGTGGTGGAAATGAGAAGCTCCATCCATGCTTTCTATTTTTCACACTGACTATATTTCTGTCTCCTGTAACCTTTTTCAGAACTGTTTATGGTAAAAATTTAAAGTTCTCACCTCTTCTTGGTCTTTAAAATTTTGGAGAATGTCATTTGCATTGGTGATGATATTGACTGTCCAAATTTGTGTCATGTAAGTTTTAAGATTTAAAGAAGAGACTGAACAAAAACTGTTGAAGTTTGCATCATGCATCGACAATTTTTGTAAATAACTGGTGAGTCTTGTTTGTTTTAGTTGATCAATTGGCATGTTCATTTTGTCAGAGAATATGTAAAATTGGATTACTAGAGGGAAAAGGGAACTATTTTTGTATGGTCAGTGTTCCATGTATTTCTGCACATGTGTACAGATTAATGACATTCATTTGTTGGTTTGAAAGTGTTTTTGGTAGTGTGTTCTCAAGGTAAGAATTATGGGTTTTCAGTGCGAAATTGCCTTGGAATTATTAGGATATGTGTGGATTGAGGTAACATGCATTTCTGAAGCTATTTCAATATTTTTTCATGCTTATGTTGTATACACTCACTTCAAAATGCTTCAGACCTGTGTCAGCCACAGAGCACAAAAGCAAACAGCATAAGTTAGAGACTGATACAATTCTATCAGTGCTGTGCGTGTGTGTCACTAATTCTAAGTCCTGTAACAAAAACAACAACAAAAATACACAGAACAATAACAAAAACAACAACAAAAATACACAAGTGAACAAAACACCCGAGTCCTGTAATCAACAACCACCACAACCCCCCCCCCCCCCCCTAAAAAAAAAAAGCAAAACAAAGTAAAACAATACAAAAGAAAAGCACCAGAAAAAAAAAGTGGATGGTGGGCCATTTGTTTGCGCATTACAGATACAGTATCTCTCAAAATAAGAGACTGGCTGCCTGAAGGTTCGGATTTCAGCTTTACATGTAGCATGGCCAACACACACACACACACACACACACACACACACACACACTGTGAAATTTGTTTTCCAAAACATGGCATCTTTACTGTTTTTTCCTGAATTGTTAAGTTTTCTTTTGCAGCTTTTCCAAAGTGTATGTCTTATGGATTTGAGTTCTAAGAAAAGGCAAAGATTCAAGAAAGTTTGGGTTATTGCTGTAGAGGACGGCTGGCCTTTATGTGTGGGATTTCACTCATTTGCTCTGTGTATAACTGGGCCAAAGCTGTCAGAGGATGTGTTAGACTTTCGTCATGTTGAAAAATAAAACCCAAGCAGGACAGTGCTGAATGAAAAGCAGCAAGTGGTCTAACTAAAAAGTGGCCAGTTATTTGTTTGCACTGCTTCTTTATATTGGTATTGTATTTGCCTAAAGCATTTTGTTGTTGTTGTGAAGAAACCCAAAATGGAGTCCATGTTATGCTTACTTAATTAAGAGAGTTGATATTTGCTGCCTTTACAACAAGAACAAAAATAACAGTGTTTCTTTCTCTCTTGCTGATCTTGTTTGATGACATATGGTGCGAATGTTTGACTTTAGTTGATATGATACATGATATGATACATGGGGTCATGCTGTAGTATTGTAATCATGGAGCGGTTTTGAGTAAGGGAGTTTGTTGTGTCATTAAATTCTTCATTGTACAGGGATTGCTTTTGTTGGTCATTTGGCAGCATGAGAAACAGACAATGGGTGTGGATGAACTTAAAAGTATTGAGGGCAAGTGTGGTGTGTGTGTTAGTAACTTTTCATTGCATTAATAAATTTGTTTTTACTTGTTTTATTTCAAAGCCAATTCTCTTTCTCCTCTTCAAAGAAAAAAACAAAACAAAAGGTTGTACTTCACGTTCCCTATCCTAAATATACCCTGGCTTCAACTGGGCCTGAGAAAGACAGACGTCTGTTGTTTGGGTCAAGTAGCTGAACAACAGTGGCAAACATAGTAATGCAGACAGTGCCTGACTGCCTGTCCTGCTGAGGATGCATGCTGCATGGCCCAGTCTTCCTAATGCATTCAGTGCTGAGGATGCATTCTGCATGGCTCAGTCTTCCTAATGCATTCAGTGCTGAGGATGCATGCTGCATGGCCCTGTCTTCCTAATGCAGACAGTGCTGAGGATGCATGCTGCATAGCCCAGTCTTCCTAATGCAGACAGTGCCTGGCTGCCTGTCCTGCTGAGGATGCATGCTGCATGGCCCTGTCTTCCTAATGCAGACAGTGCTGAGGATGCATGCTGCATGGCCCAGTCTTCCTAATGCAGACAGTGCCTGGCTGCCTGTCCTGCTGAGGATGCATGCTGCATGGCCCTGTCTTCCTAATGCAGACAGTGCTGAGGATGCATGCTGCATGGCCCAGTCTTCCTAATGCAGACAGTGCCTGGCTGCCTGTCCTGCTGAGGATGCATGCTGCATGGCCCTGTCTTCTTAATGCAGACAGTGCTGAGGATGCATGCTGCATGGCCCTGTCTTCTTAATGACCCCACAGCACTCTCAGGAGCCAGACAGAGTCCTAAAAGCCCTATGATCCTTACTGGGTTCAAGCCCTTAACCTTCCAGCCAGGAATCCAGTGCCCTAACCACTGTGCCAGGGTGGCTGGTCCTTGGTCTCAAATTGAGGTAGGGATAGAGCTGTACTGTTCTGTATTGGCTGGCATCCAAGATAATATTGATTGTGTCTTGTCACTGCCAGGAAACTGGCTGACTGGTTCAGGCTTTATGAGGAACACAAAAGCAACCACCCAACAACCAATCAACTAAAAAGGGCAAAGTCCAGTGTGGTGCATGTGCAATGCATGTAGAAGAATCTAATGCACCATCAGCAACACTTGCTCAATCTGAATACAAAATAATCACAATTATGGATTTGACATACTTCAAAGAATGGTCACTGGTAGTTATGATAATGCCCCGCTGAGGGGGAAAGGCATCAAGTTCTGCATGGAGAAACCTGTGATATAAACATCCTGCCCCAAGCCAAAGCTTCTCCCCACTCCAAGCCATCCCGTCTGAAGGCATTCCATTCCACTCTCACTCAAAGTACTCGAAAACAGTACCTAACAACCGGCCATTATGTCCAGTATAAAAAGAAAAGGAAAATTAGCAATTGCACAAGAAACACTGAGCATCTCACCATTCAGTTAAAGCACATGATGCATTTTGAACATTTGAAATGCATGTTGGAGTCGGATTTTGTTTCACGTGGATTTTTGTTGTGTACTGTCCTGGGGGAGGAGGGGTGCTGTGTTGGTTTTTTTTAATTGGGTGGGTGAAGATTGCTGTGTCTGTTGATTGCTTGGTTTGTGACTAAAAACTAGAAAATGATTTGTTTAGTCCCTCCCCCCTCCTCAAATCAATCAAAGACTTACACCAGTGAGGTTGGCACCTTGTTAGCGAACTCTTTGTCCTTATCGATCCTGGTGGCGCTGGTTTCAAGGTCTCCACCACTACTCCTGTCTGGACACAAGGCTTGCGAAGCGGCCACCTGCCTGCCGTCCACATGAGGTGTCCTACTTTTGGGACTGGGACAAAATGGCAGCCGTCCTAGCAGTGGCAGACGATCCACACAGGACTGGAAGGGGGAGAAGGTGTACACGTTCCCCCCCTCCCCCTCCCCCCTGTCTCCTGCTTCTCCTGCCCCTCCCCGTCCCGAATCCTGGCTCCACTTGGTCAGACCTCGCTCTTCTGCCGTCCCTGGTGACAGGCAAGGAGGGGAGAGGAGGGTTATTTGGGGTTTTGGTGTGTGTGTGTGTGTGTGTGTGTGTGTGTTATTTATTTAGCTTTTCTTTTATATCGAGGATAATGGAATAGGCACTCATGTGCTTATTTACATCCAGTCCCCGTGTGTATGCAGTTTTTGTAAATCTTGTCATCTGTTCCCATCGGCACATGATGGCCTACTCTTACGAAAAGCGGAACAGGACATAACGTGTGGGCAAGATGTTCTGCGTGCGTTTGCACATGTGGCCTCGGTTTAAAGTCCCATCCGAAGGACTTTTGGGGGAAGTGGAGTCGGCACTGATGTTAACTCCAGAGGAAAAATCCCCTCAAACAGGAATCAAACTTTTACCTACAGAAGCTTAGAGTAATAACTGACAAAGCTTTTGGACTGGGTTCTAGGGGTCCAAGTGATTATGCAATCTTTCGATCAGAAGCCACAGAATGAATGAATGAATGGATGAATGAATACACTTTACAGCATGCGGCAGAGGGTGCCATGAAAACAAGTTATTACTGGAAAAATCTTGATAATGGAACTAATGGATACAGAGAACTACAATCACACGTACAGGTAAGATATGGAGGGATGACAATAGATGGCTAATGTTGCGCTGTGGCAAAGAGCATACACCACGCAGCTTTATATGAATGACTAATGTTGCGCCGTGGCAAAGAGCATACACCACGCAGCTTTATATGAATGACTAATGTTGCGCCGTGGCAAAGAGCATACACCACGCAGCTTTATATGAATGACTAATGTTGCGCCGTGGCAAAGAGCATACACCACGCAGCTTTATATGAATGACTAATGTTGCGCCGTGGCAAAGAGCATACACCACGCAGCTTTATATGAATGGCTAATGTTGCGCCGTGGCAAAGAGCATACACCGCGCAGCTTTATATGAATGGCTAATGTTGCGTTGTGGCAAAGAGCATACACCGCGCAGCTTTATATGAATGGCTAATGTTGCGTTGTGGCAAAGAGCATACACCACGCAGCTTTATATCCCACTAATGGCACAATAACAGGCCAAAATGCGAGTCCCCTTTCACAGTCTGTTGTGACAGGAAAGTTGTATACAGAATAGACACGATGAAACACAACATTGTCATACATTATGGAAAGTTGTATACACAAAGAACACGATGAAACACAATACTGCCATACATCATGGAAAGGTGTATAGGCCTACACAATGGACACGATGAAACAATACAGGTCACTGGTCATACATTATGGTCATAACAACTGAGTGCGAAAGAACACAACGTATTGCAATAAAATACAACAAAATACAATACAGTCCCATTCTATCCCAGTGCCGTGCAGCGCAATACTCAGCCCATTGAGGCATTGCACTGCAGTGCAAAGATCTAACACGTGAAATGATACAGTATCTTTCTTTTGTGTCAGCTGACTACAGCGACCATGTTTGGTTTGAAATGGTCAATATTGCACAAGAACGATGACACATAATCCAACACAATATGTATTGTGATTCAATATTCTGTGACATAACACCAAAGCATACAATCAAGCACATTGTCACGCTATATAATTCACCATACCGCAATGTCCACAACAAACCACTCCTCACATCATAATACATAACAGCACTGCACTACACCACGCCACCCACAATTCTCTAACCATACCAACCACACAACAACATCACATTCCACCACACCACATACTACCCCACATCACACCACATTCAACACAACACTCCACACAACATTCTACACCACATCAAACACAACACTCTACACCACATTCCACTCTACCACCATATCACACACAACATTCCACACTACACCACATCACACACAACACAACACTACACCACATCACACACAACACAACACACATACACCACATCACACACAACACAACACACTACACCACATCACACACAACACTTCACACCACATCACATACAACACTTCACAACACACTACATCACATTCAACACTTCACACCACACTACACCACATCACATACAACACTTCACACCACACTACACCACATCACACACAACACTTCACACCACACTACACCACATCACACACAACACTTCACACCCCACACACACTACACCACATCACACACAACACTTCACACCACACTACACCACACCACACACAACACTTCACACCACATTACACCACACCACACTACACCACATCACATACACCACACTACACCACATCACATACACCACACTACACCACATCACACCCAACACTCCACACCACACTACACCACATCACATACACCACACTACACCACATCACATACACCACACTACACCACATCACATACACCACACTACACCACATCACATACACCTCACTACACCACATCACACCCAACACTCCACACCACACTACACCACATCACACACAACACTTCACACCACACTACACCACATCACACACAACACACTACACCACATCACACACAACACACTACACCACATCACACACAACACACTACACCACCTCACACCCAACATTCCACACCACACAGCAACAGACCACACGGCAGAGGAGGCAGCAGCATTCAGCCTGCTGACTGAAGAGCTCACCAGGCAGCAGCATTCAGCCTGCTGACTGAAGAACTCACCATGCAGCAGCATTCAGCCTGCTGACTGACTGAAGAACTCACCAGGCAGCAGCATTCAGCCTACTGACTGACTGAAGAACTCACCATTCAGCCTACTGACTGACTGAAATAATTCACCAGGCAGCAGCATTCAGCCTGCTGACTGAAGAACTCACCAGGCAGCAGCATTCAGCCTATACTACTGACTGACTGAAGAACTCACCATTCAGTCTATACTACTGACTGACTGAAGGAACTCACCATTCAGCCTATACTACTGACTGACTGAAGGAACTCACCATTCAGCCTATACTACTGACTGACTGAAGGAACTCACCAGGAAAAATGGCTAAAGAGATAGAAGACAACTGGGAAAAAAGATAAACGAACTTACCATGATTAAAGAATGGTGTAGAAGGGATCTAAGTATACAGGGCAAAACTGTAGTAATAAAAACTTTTCAGATCAGTCAGTTCACATATGTTATGCAGTCAGTAGGTCTTCCAAAACCCATTCTTATAAAAATCAATACAATCTTGTACAAATTTATTTGGCAAAGGAAGTATAGCAATAGACGGGCGTTCGAAAAAGTCAAACGGAAAGTAATGAAAACGGATTATAAAGACGGGGGTTTGAATATGGTTGATATGGTCGAAATGCAGGAGATATATAATTTGCAGTGGATAGGTAGACTGCATGATAGAAACACAGGCACCTGGTGTGCCATCCCTCTTTGGTATTTAGATAAAATTGCCCCAGGTCAACATGTGTTTGAAGTTAATTGTTATAGCAATGAAATGCAAGGACTTTCAGTTGTGAAGAACGGATTCTGGAAAGAAGTATATGCAACATTTTTAGACAAAACGTCAAAAACTAGTTTGGAAAACGTATTAGCAGAACATATCGGACAACAGCATCTCTTTAATAACAGACTTGTCAAGTATAAACGTAGAATAATCAACTTTCAAAAATGGAAAGAAAAAGGGTTTTTACGAGTTAAAGATATTTGCAAACCACAGGAAAAACGCGTCCTGTCATTGTATGAAGTGACTGAGGTGCTGAACCAAAATAACGCAGTAACTCTATTTCAGTATTATGCAATAATAAACGCAATCCCTAGACCATGGATTGAAACAATTACCGAGGGAACGGTTGATCTGTCAGTGGAAGAGCATGGAACTTTAGAAGCAAGCAAATTTGACGCCAAACCAAAGCAAATTAAGCATTATCTGATGGCAAAAAATGTAAATGAATCATTAACACCTCATGCAGTTGACTTCTTTCAAAGAAAACTGGACTACACCTTTGACAAACATGTATGGCTGATGCCAAGATTGGCTACAAATGAAGTAAGACTGGGAGAGCTGCAATGGAAAATATTGCACAATCTGTATCCAACTGATATTTTGCTACATAAAATGGGTGTAACTGATTCCGTGTATTGTGACAACTGCTTAAACACAGTCGATTTCATGGACCATTTCTTTTATGAATGTCCGTCTGTAAAACGGTTTTGGACATATATTGACTCCACTGTCTTGTCTGTAACTGAGAAACACCTTCATCTTTCAGTAACTGACATTTTGTTTGGCTATAATCCAAAGAACCTAACTGCAACAAATTGCTGGATCAACAAAATGATTTTGCTTGGAAAAATGTGTATTAGTAAGATTAAAAAGACCAAATCTACGCTACAATACCAGGTGGTTTTTGAACAAGAAGCACACCTGAGAAAAGTACTGTCAACCTGATTATCTGTAACTATGAAAATATGTCAATAGTGTAAAATCTAGCAGAAAAGTTTTAAACTTTTTTTTTCAGACATGTATATAAACATTCTTTGCTTGTAAAAAAAAAAGTTTACCCAGTTTCTAGGAAAGATAGAGATTGTGAAAGAAAGAATTTACCTGGTTTTTGTGGAAGAAATTGTTTTTATGTTTAATGTGGAAAAAAAAGTTTACCAGCTTTATGTGGAAGAAAGAGACTACCTGCTTTTTGCGGAAGAAAGAGTTCACCTGTTTTGTGGAAGAAAGAGTTTACCTGGTTTTGCTAAAGAAAGACATTATCTAGTTTCTGTGGGAGAAAGAGGTTGCCTGTATTTTGTGGAAGAAAGAGTTTACTTGTTTTGTGGGGAAGAAAGAGTTTACCTGTTTTTGTGGGAGAAAGAGTTTGACAGGGTTTTTTTGTGAAAGAGTTTACCTGCTTTTGTAAAAGAAAGATTTTTTCTGGTTTTTGTGGAAGAAAAAGTTTACCTGTTTTTTGTAAAAGAAAGACATTATCTGGGTTTTGTGGAAGAAAGAGTTTACCTCTTTTTATGGAAGAAAGAGAATACCTGTTTTTGTGGAAGAAAGTTGACCTAGTTTTGTGGAAGAAAGAGTTTACCTGCTTTTGTAGAAGAAAGAGTTTTCCTGTTTTTTGTGGAAGAAAAATTTTACCTGTTTTTGTTAAAGAAAGACATTATCTGTTTTTTGTGGAAGACAGAGTTTGCCTCTTATTGTGGAAGAAAGAGAATACCTGTTTTGTGGAAGAAAGAGTTGACTTAGTTTTGTGAAAGAAAGAGATTACCTGGTTTTTGTGGAAGAAAGAGTTTTCCTGGTTTTTGTGGAAGAAAAAGTTTATCTGTTTTTGTAAAACAAAGACATTATCTGTTTTTTGTGGAAGAAAGAGTTTACCTCTTTTTGAGGAAGAAAGAGAATACCTGTTTTTGTGGAAGAAAGAGTTCACCTGTTTTGTGAAAGAAAGAGATTACCTGGTTTTTGTGGAAGAAAGAGTTTTCCTGTTTTATATAGAAGAAAAAGTTTACCTGTTTCTGTAAAAGAAAAAGATTACCTGTTTTTGTGGGAGAAAGAGATTTCCTCTCCTGTGGAAGAAAGAGACTACCTACTTTTTGTGGAGGAAAGAGTTCACCTGTTTTGTGGAAGAAAGAGTTTACCTGGTTTTTGTGGAAGAAAGAGTTTACCTGGTTTTGCTAAAGAAAGACAAAAAAAAGAAGGAACTCAGCATTCATCCTATACTACTGACTGACTGAAGAACTCACCATTCAGCCTATACTACTGACTGACTGAAGGAACTCACCATTCAGCCTATACTACTGACTGACTGACTGAAGGAACTCACCATTCAGCCTATACTACTGACTGACTGACTGAAGGAACTCACCATTCAGCCTATACAACTGACTGACTGACTGAAGGAACTCACCATTCAGCCTATACTACTGACTGACTGACTGAAGGAACTCACCATTCAGCCTATACTACTGACTGACTGAAGGAACTCAGCATTCAGCCTATTCTACTGACTGACAGAAGGAACTCAGCATTCAGCCTATACTACTGACTGACTGAAGGAACTCAGCATTCAGCCTATTCTACTGACTGACTGAAGGAACTCACCATTCAGCCTATACTACTGACTGACTGAAGGAACTCAGCATTCAGCCTATACTACTGACTGACTGAAGGAACTCACCATTCAGCCTATACTACTGACTGACTGAAGGAACTCAGCATTCAGTCTATACTACTGACTGACTGAAGGAACTCACCATTCAGCCTATACTACTGACTGACTGAAGGAACTCAGCATTCAGCCTATACTACTGACTGACTGAAGGAGCTCAGCATTCAGCCTATACTACTGACTGACTGACTGAAGGAACTCAGCATTCAGCCTATACTACTGACTGACTGAAGGAACTCAGCATTCAGCCTATACTACTGACTGACTGACTGAAGGAACTCACCATTCAGCCTATACTACTGACTGACTGACTGAAGGAACTCACCATTCAGCCTATACTACTGACTGACTGACTGAAGGAACTCACCATTCAGCCTATACTACTGACTGACTGAAGGAACTCACCAGGTAACAGCATTCAGCCTATACTACTGACTGACTGAAGGAACTCACCAGGTAGCAGCATTCAGCCTATACTACTGACTGACTGAAGGAACTCAGCATTCAGCCTATACTACTGACTGACTGAAGGAACTCAGCATTCAGTCTATACTACTGACTGACTGAAGGAACTCAGCATTCAGCCTATACTACTGACTGACTGAAGGAACTCAGCATTCAGCCTATACTACTGACTGACTGAAGGAACTCAGCATTCAGCCTATACTACTGACTGACTGAAGAACTCACCAGGCAGCAGGTTGTCCAGCAGGAAGCCAGTGAAGCCGCCCACGAACATGCCCGTGGACAGCAGCACCTCAATGATCTGATCCACTGCCGCCACCCCTGTAGGACACACACACACACACACACACACACACACACACACACACACACACACACACACACACACACACACACACACACACACACACACACATACACACACACACACACACACACCATTCCAACACTTGCCATGCCATGGCTTCAGTCTTCACCCACAGTAGCATTCTCGCCTCAGTTTTGTTTGGGGGGATGGGATAGCCTAGTGGTCAGAACATTGCACTCGTAATTTGGCGACCCAGGTTCGATTCCCGTTCGAGGAATAATTCCCGTTCCCGTTCGATTTTTATCCTGGAGTTAATATCAGTGCCGACTCCACTCCCCCAAAAGTCCTTAGGATGAGACTATAAACCGAGGCCTCGTGTGTAAACACTTGCAGAACATCTTGTGCACACATTAAATCATGTTCCGCTTTTCGTAAGAGAAGGCAAGCGTGTGCCGGTGGGAACAAAAAACAAAGTTTACAAAACTGCATACACACGGGGACTGAATGTAAAAAAGCACATACGTACTTATTCCACTATCTTCGATATAAAATAATTTTTAAAAAAATGTTCAGTTCCTTAGCTAGAGTTCAAGACTCAAGAACACTTGAATGTCTCAACTAAAGAAATTACATTAATTTTATAATGATTACAATAATTGCCAGTTAGGTCCACTAATGGTGAGACCTTTGTGTATGTGACCGTTTCTGCCCACAATGAAGGTATTTATTTATTTATTTATTTATTTATTTATTTATTTATTTATTTATTTATTCTTTTATATCGAGGATAATGGAATAAGCACTCTTGTGTTTTTTTACATCCAGTCCCCGTGTGTATGCAGTTTTGTAAATGTCATCTGTTCCCACCGGCACACTATGGCCTACTCTTACGATAAGTGGAACAGGATTTAACGTGTGCGCAAGATGTTCTGCGTGCTTTCGCACACAGGGCCTCGGTTTATAGTCTCATCCGAAGGACTTTTGGGGAGAGTGGAGTCAGCACTGATGTTAACTCCAGGAGAAAAATAGCCGCATTCCGGCTAAGGGGAACGCCTCGATTCAATTCAGCTCTGTGCTTTGGAGGAGGATGGATAAGCACTCGTGTCAGAAAGCCAGAAGTCGCGGGTTTGATCTTGTTTGAACCCCAACTTCCCCCTCTTCCCCCCTCCTCGCCCCCTTCCCCCCTCCAATCCATAAGACTTGAGTCGTGGTCTGGGCGTTGTTGTGTTGTATACTACCTACAGACAAAGCAAGTTCTCTGCAGGGAGCTCTGGCTGATATTTTTGGGGACAGAGTAGCATCCATGGTTTTTTGTTGGTTTGTTGGTTGTTTTTTTCGGTCTGCATGTGTATTTGTTTCCCTATGAGAGTGGATTTAAAAAAAAAAAAGATGGTTGATGCTGATGTGTATGCACGTATACACTCCAAAGTGGTCAATCTGTCTACCTATCCTCATGACTTTCATCCCGTTTTTAGATCTACTATATCCTCTCTCTCTCTCTCTCTCTCTCTCTCCTCTCTCTCTCTCTCTCTCTCTCTCTCTCTCTCTCTCTCCTCTCTCTCTCTCTCTCTCTCTCTCTCTCTCTCTGACCTGTATGGATGGCGTCCTTGTGAGCGCTGATCCACCGTGGCACAGCCAAGCCCAGAAGGAGAGCGAGGCCCAACACACACATGTTGCGCGGTTTCCGCAGATCCACGTAACGCAAGTTGGACAGACCTACTGCTGTGATCATGCCTGGAGGGATGGAGAGAAAACCCAAACAAAGGGTGAATTACCACCTTCACCTGTCCTGTAGTCCCTTGGACCGTGGGGGCACCAATGAAGAATTTGCAGCCGTCTTCCTCCACTCCCCGCGTGAATTATCAACACCCATTAATTGCCAGACCTTTTATTTCCCTGCTTCCAATGTCACAGTCATCACTGGACACAACTGTGATACTCCAGCGACACATTACTGATTAGTTTAAACCATCAGGATGTGACACTCCAGTGACACATTAGTTTAAACCATCAGGATGTGACACTCCAGTGACACATTAGTTTAAACCATCATGATGTGACACTCCAGTGACACATTAGTTTAAACCATCAGGATATGACACTCCAGTGACACATTAGTTTAAACCATCAGGATGTGACACTCCAGTGACACATTAGTTTAAACCATCAGGATGTGACACATTAGTTTAAACCATCAGGATGTGACACTCCAGTGACACATTAGTTTAAACCATCAGGATGTGACACTCCAGTGACACATTAGTTTAAACCATCAGGATGCGACACTCTAGTGACACATTAGTTTAAACCATCAGGATGTGACACTCCAGTGACACATTAGTTTAAACCATCAGGATGTGACACTCCAGTGACACATTAGTTTAAACCATCAGGATGTGACACTCCAGTGACACATTAGTTTAAACCATCAGGATGTGACACTCCAGTGACACATTAGTTTAAACCATCAGGATGTGACACTCCAGTGACACATTAGTTTAAACCATCAGGATGTGACACTCCAGTGACACATTAGTTTAAACCATCAGGATGTGACACATTAGTTTAAACCATCATGATGTGACACTCCAGTGACACATTAGTTTAAACCATCAGGATGTGACACTCCAGTGACACATTAGTTTAAACCATCAGGATGTGACACTCCAGTGACACATTAGTTTAAACCATCAGGATGTGACACTCCAGTGACACATTAGTTTAAACCATCATGATGTGACACTCCAGTGACACATTAGTTTAAACCATCATGATGTGACACTCCAGTGACACATTAGTTTAAACCATCAGGATGTGACACTCCAGTGACACATTAGTTTAAACCATCAGGATGTGACACTCCAGTGACACATTAGTTTTAAACCATCAGGATGTGACACTCCAGTGACACATTAGTTTAAACCATCAGGATGTGACACTCCAGTGACACATTAGTTTAAACCATCAGGATATGCTGTCCAGGAGATGTGTCGTCTGCTTTCTTCTGGATGGCTGCCGTTTGTCTTTTTTTTCTTTTTGTTGTTGGAAATTGTATAACTTTTTGGTTGGTTTTGAAAATTGTATTAGTTTTTTGTTGTAGTTGGAAGTTGTATTACTTTTTTGTTGTTGCACACATGTCATACTATCTAGGCATATAAGAAATCCATTTGATGAATGTGACGTCACAATGAAGAAAAGAAAGGGGAAAGACGGTTTACAAAGAATGAATGAATGAATGTAAATTAATGCTCCAATTCTGCTTCTGTCCGTCATCTTGGTTTGGGAGTTGTTTTTCTTTTGGGATTTTTGTTGTTGTTGTTGTTGTTGTTGTTGTTGTTGTTGTTTTTAGTGTCCCACGCTACTCTCCGAATATCGGAACAGTACCGTGGACTTCAGAGGTACTTTCAGTGATGTGAGGCATATTTTCTATAACATAAATATTCATCTTGTTGAGATCGTGCAAATGGGTTTAAAATGTCCACTTGGTAAGCTACTGTCAACCTTTCTGTCATATGTGTGTGTGTGTGTGTGTGTGTGTGTGTGTGTGTGTGTGTGTGTGTGTGTGTGTGTGTGTGTGTGTGTGTGTGTGTGTGTGTGTGTGTGTTTTATTTTTATTTATTTTATTTATTCTTTTATATCGAGGATAACAGAATAAGCAATCATGTGCTTTTTTCATCCGGTCCCCGTGTGTATGCAGTTTTGTAAATATTGTCATCTGTTCCCACCGGCACACGATGGCCTACTCTTACGAAAAGCGGAACAGGATTTAACGTGTGCGCAAGATGTTCTGCGTGCGTTCGCACACGGGGCCTCGGTTTAAAGTCTCATCCGAAGGACTTTTGGGGAGAGTGAAGCCAGCACTGATGTCAACTCCAGGAGAAAAACTTCCTCGACCGGACTCGAACCTGGGTCGTCAAATTGCCAGCGCAATGTTCTGACCACTAGGCTATCTGTGTGTGTGTGTGTGTGTGTGTGTGTGTGTGTGTGTGTGTGTGTGTGTGTGTGTGTGTGTGTGTGTGTGTGTGTGTGTGTGTGTGTGTGTGTGTGTGTGTGTGTGTGCTGGGGATGGTG
>CM060319.1:509667-532167 GCA_030674155.1 Stramonita haemastoma | reverse complement strand
ACCTCCATGCCGTATGCGCTCGCTCGATCTGTTAAATTGTCTGTGAGGATTTGCAGTTCTTGTTTGCTGCTGCCCATGAGGTCAATGTCATCTGCAAATCTGAGGTTGCAAAGGGGTCTTCCACCAATGGAGATGGAAGTGTGGTGGTTTTGCAGTGTCTCTGTCATGATGTTTTCGAGGAAGAGGTTGAAGAGTACAGGTGAGAGAAGGCAGCCCTGGCGAACCCCAACCGTGGTCTTGAAGAACTCGCCCACGTGATTATTCATAAAAACTGCACTTTCTGCGTTCTCGTACAGAGCTTTGATGACTTCAATTAGACAGCTGTCAATGTTGAAGTGCCTGAGTACTTGCCAGAGGCCGTCATGCCATACCCTGTCAAAGGCCTTTTTGAAGTCTATGAAATTGTGGTACAAGTCTTTTTGGTGTTGGAGATGCTTCTCTATCAGAATTCTCAGATTGAAAATTTGTTCCATTGTGCTGCGTTTTGGTCTAAAGCCCGCTTGTTCTTCTGCCAGGAGTTTTTCCGCTTGGTTTTTCAGTCTGTTGAGGACTACCTGCAGCATGATCTTGCTAGGATGACTGATGAGACTGATGGTTCTGTAGTTCTGGCATTGTTTGAGGTTTCCTTTCTTTGGCAGGGGTATTACAAGAGACTGTGTCCATTCTTTTGGCCATTCTTTGGTGTCGTGGATCTTCTGACAAAGTTCTGTGAATCGCCTTGCTGTTTCGTTCCTTCCATTTTTTATGAGTTCAGCTGGGATGTTATCGATTCCAGGGGACTTCCCCTTCTTCAATTGTCTAATAGCTGCATCTACTTCACACCTTAGTATTGGTGGGTCTTTATCTTGGTGTTCAGGGGGTTTGTCAGAAACTATGTTGGTATCTGGGCGTAGTGGGTAGTTGTACAATCCCTCACAGTATTCTGTCCAGCGTTGGAGGATGGCATTGTTTTCCGTTAAAAGATTTCCTTCTTTGTCTTCAATAACAGAGGCTTTAGGCTGTGTGGTTTTCGTTAGTGCTTTCAAAGTGTCGTAAGCTGTTTTGCTGTTTCCCTTGGTCATTCCAGCTTCGATGTTGTTGCATTGTTCTTCTATCCACGCTTCTTTGGCTTCTCTCATCTTTTTCCTCACTTCTCTGTGGCTATCCATGTACTTCTTGTAAGCTTCTTGACTTGTGAACTTTTGTTTTTTAAGTTCTCTTCTTTTGTCACAGAGGTCAAGAACCTCATTTGTCACCCAAGGTTGTTTCTTTGTTCTGCTTCTTCCTAATGTTTCTTCTGCTGCTGTCGTTAGCACTTCTTTGATGTTGTTGGCCAATGTGTCCACATCATTGTCGATGGCTGTGAGTGCGGCGAACTTTCCTCCAATGTTGGCTTGGAAGATCTCAACCACTGTTGGGTCTTTGAGTTTTTCCAGGTCGAATCTTATGCGTGGGCTTTTTGGCTGTTGTTTTGCTTTCAGTTTCAGCCTGATGGTGGTAAGTACGAGGTCGTGGTCACTGCCAATGTCAGCTCCTGGGAATGATCTTGTGTTTGCCTTGTTTATGCTGGATTTGAATCTTTGGGGTGACAGAATGTAATCAATTTGATTATGAATCAGACCATTTGGTGAGTGCCAGGTTGATGTTCTGGATGGCTTGTGAGGGTGGAGTGTGTTAGCCAAAGTCAGTTTGTGCTTCTTTGCGAATTCCAGCAGCCGCTGTCCTCTGTCATTTGTTTCTCCCAGTCCAAATCGTCCTGTGGTTCCTGCCCAGGTGTCATAGGCATCAGGTCCCACCTTAGCATTCCAGTCGCCTTCCACAATAAGGATGTCTTTTTTGGGCGTTTTGGAGATGACGTTTTCAAGTTCTTCATAGAATTCTTCTATCTGATCGTCATCGTAGTCAGATGTTGGAGCATACACTTGGATGATGGTGAGATTCTGGGGTTTTGCAGAAACTCTGATTGAGATGAGTCTGCTGGATACTGGTGTGCAGTTGATGATGCTTGACACAATCTCTTTCCTGACAATAAAGCCTACTCCATGTTGATGTAGTTTTTCTTCTCCGCTGTACCATATTTTGTGGCCGTCTTGCGTGGTTGTTTCTCCAAAGCCAATCCATCTGACTTCCGCAAGCCCTACTATGTCCCATTTATACCTCTGTAAGAGAAACCTACAAACTAACAAAAAAATAAAAATATAATATATGAAAAATTTTTCTGTATGTGAACCATACCCTCCATACCCCACCCCCTGGAAAAAAACAATACGTAACAACAGTCAACAAGAAATTCTTTTCTGTTAAAAAGAAATCGATTACAGGAGAAAAAAAGACGCAAGGGAGACAAACCGGGAAAAGTCCAAAGACCGGAAGCCAGGCAGTGGTCAGCCCGAGGGTCAGTTGAGGTTTGAGGGTCAGCCGCAGTCTGAAGACGGGCACCTGCACCTTGTGCAGACACTGAGAGAACAGCACAATCAGCCCCAGGGTCCTGCACCACACACACACACACACACACACACACACACACACACACACACACACACACACACACACACACACACACACACACACACACACACACACAACCACACACACACACACACACACACACACGCCCACGCGCGCGCACGCGATCAGCCAAAGAGTCCTGCAATACACATTACCTGACTGTCTTTGATAGCCAGGAGACTTCACGTATGCATGCAACCCTGCAAGAAGAAGAAGAATGGAAAGAAGAAGAGGAATGCAAAGCAGAAGTAAAGAAGAAAAAGAAGAAGAAGAAGAAGAAGAAGAAGAAAGGAAGAAGAAGAAGAGAAGAAGAAGAAGAAGAAGAGAAGAAGAAGAGAAGAAAAGAAGAAAGAAGAAGAAGAAGAAGAAGAAGAAGAAGAAGAAGAAGAATTGCGAAGAATGCAAAGAAGAAGAATTGCGAAGAAGAAGAAGAAGAAGAAGAAAAAAAAAAAAAAAAAAAAAAAAAAAAAAAAAAAAAAAAAAAAAAAAAAAAAAAAAAAAAAAAAAAAAAAAAAAAAAAAAAAAAAAAAAAAAAAAAAAAAAAAAAAAAAAAAAAAAAAAGAAGAGAAGAAAAGAAGAAAAGAAGAAGAAAGAAGAAGAAGAAGAATTCGAAAGAAGAAGAATTGCGAAAAGAAGAATCAAGAAAGAGAATGCGAAGAAGAAGAATGCGAAGAAAGAATGAGAAGAAGAAGAGAGAGAAAGTAGAGAGAAGAAGAAGAAGAAGAAGAAGAAGAATCGAAGAAGAAGAGAATGCGAAAGAAGAAGAAGAATTGCAAGAACGAAGAAGATTGAAGAAGAATTGCGAGAAGAAGAAGAAGAAAGAAGAAGAAAGAAGGAGAAGAAGAAGAAGAAGAAGAAGAGAAGAAGAAGAAGAAGAAGAAGAGAAGAAGAATGAGAAAGAGAAGAGAATTGCGAAGAGAAGAAGAAGAAGAAGAAGAAGAAAGAAGAAGAAGAAGAAGAAGAGAGAAGAAGAAGAAGAAGAAGAAGAAGGAAGAAGAAGAAGAAGAAGAGAAGAGAAGAAGAAGAAGAATTGCGAAGAAGATCGAGAAGACGAAGAAGAATTGCGAAGAAGAATTGCGAAGAAAGAGAAGAAGAAAAGAAGAAGAAGAAGAGAAGAAGAAGAAGAAGAAGAAGAGAAGAAGAGAAGAAGAAGAAGAGAATTGCGAAGAAGAAGAATGCGAAGAGAAGAATTGAAGAAGAAGAGAAGAAGATGGAAGAAAAAGAGAAAAGAGGAAAAGAAAAAAGAAGAAGACAAAGAAGAAGAAGAAAAAAAAGAAGAAGACAAAAGAAGAAGCAAAGAGATGCGGAAGAAGAGAAGAATGCAGAAGACAGAAGAAGAGAAGAAGAGGAAGAGAGAGAAGAAGAAGAAGAAGAAGAGAAGAAGAATGGAATGAAAGCAAGAAGAAAGAATGGGAGAGAAGAAGAAGAAGAACGAAGAAGAAGAAGAAGAAAGAAGAAGAAGAAGAAGGAAGAAGAAGAAGGAAGAAGAAGAAGAAGAAGAAGAAGAAGAAGAGAGAAAATGAAGAAGAAGAAGAAGAATTGCGAAGAAGAGAATGAAGAAGAAGAAGAAGAATGCAAGAAGAAGAAGGAAGAAGAAGAAGAGAAGAAGAAGAAGAAGAAAGATGCGAAGAAGAAGAAGAATGAAAGAATGAAGAAGAAGAATGGAAGAAAGAAGAAGAAGAGAATTGCGAAGAAGAATGGAAGAAGAAGAATTGCGAAGAAGGAGAGAAGAGAGAAGAAGAAGAAGAAGAGAAGAAGAAGAAGAAGAAGAAGAAGAAGAAGAAGAAGAAGAAGAAGAAGAATGCGAAGAAGAAGAATTGCGAAGAAGAAGAATTGCGAAAGAAGAAGAATGCGAAGAAGAGAAGGAAGAAGAAGAAGAAGAAGAAGAAGAAGAAGAGAAAGAAGAAGAAGAGAAGAAGAAGAAGAATGGAAAAGAAGAAGAAGAAGAATTGCGAAGAAGAAGAAGAATTGCGAAGAAGAAGAAATGCGAAGAAGAAGAAGAAGAAGAAGAAAAGAAGAAGAAGAAGAAGAAGAAGAAGAAGAAGAAGAAGAAGAAGAGAAGAAGAAGAAGAAAAAGAAGAATGCGAAGAAGAAGAAGAATGGAAGAAGAGAAGAAGAAGAAAGAGAAGAAGAATGGAAGAAGAAGAGAAGAAGAACGAAGAAGAGAAGAAGAAAGAAGAAAGAAAGAAGAAGAAGAAGAAGAAGAAGAAGAATGAAGAGAAGAAGAATGCGAAAGAAGAAGAAGAAGAAGAATTGCGAAGAAGAAGAAGAAGAGAAGAAGAAGAAGAATGCGAAGAAGAAGAAGAAGAAGAAGAAGAGAAGAAGAAGAAGAAGAAGAAGAAAAGAAGAGAGAAGAAGAAGAAGAAGCGAAGAGAAGAAGAATGCGAAGAAGAAAGAAGAGAATTGCGAAGAAGAAGAAGCGAAGAGAAGAAGAAGAAGAAGAAGGAAGAAGAAGAGAAGAAGAAGAAGAAGAAGAAGAAGAAGAAGAAGAAGAAGAAGAAGAAAGAGAAGAAGAAGAAGAGAAGAAATTGAGAAGAAAGGAAGAAGAGAAAGAAGAAAGAAGAAAGAAGAAGAAGAAGAAGAAGAGAAGAAGAAGAAGAAGATAAGAAGAAGAAGAAGAAGAAGAAGAAGAAAAGAAGAAGAGAAGAAAGCGAGAAGAAGAATTGCGAAGAGAAGAGAATGAGAAGAAGAAGAAGAAGAAGAAGAAGAAGAAGAAGAAGAGAAGAAGAAAGAAGAAGAAGAGAGAAGAAGAAGAAGAAGAAGAAAGAAGCGAAAGAAGAAGAATTGCGAAGAAGAAGGAAAAGAAGAAGAAGAAGAAGAAGAAGAAGGAAAAAAGAGAAGAAGAAGAAGAAGGAGAAGAAGAAGAAGAAGAAGAAGAGAAGAAGAAGAAGAGAAAGAAGAAGAAGAAAAGAAGGAAGAAGAGAAGAAGAAGAAGAAGGAAGAAGAAGAAGAAGAGAAAGAAGAAGAAGAAGAAAGAAGAAGAAGGAAGAAGAAGAAGAAAGAAGAAAGAAGAAGAAAGAAAAGAAAAAAGAAGAAGAAGAAGAAAAGAAGAAAGAAAAAAAAAAGAAGAAGAAGAAGAAAAGAGGAAAAAAAAGAGAAAAGGAAGAAGAGAAGAAGAAGAAAATTGCGAAGAAGAGAATAAGGAAGAAGAATGCGAAGAAGAGAAGAAAGAAGAAGAAGAAGAAGAAGGAAGAAGAAGAAGAAGAGAGAGAAGAAGAAGAAGAGAAGAAGAAGAAGAGAAGAAGAAGAAGAGAGAAGAAGAAGAAGAAGAAAGAAGAAGAGAAGAAAGAAGAAGAGAAGAAGAGAAGAAGAAGAGAGGAATGCGAGAAGAGAAGGAAGAGAAGAAGAAGAGAGAAGAAAAAGAGAAGAGAAAGGAAGAAAAGAAGAAGAAAAGAAGAAAGAAAGAAAGAAGAAGAAGAAGAAGAATTGCGAAGTGAAGAAGAATTGCGAAGAAGAGGAATGGAAGAAGGAAGAAGAAGAAAAGAAGAAGAAGAAGAGGAAGAGAAGAAGAAAGAAAAGAAGAGAAGAAAAGAAGAAGAAGAAGAAGAAGAGAAGAGAAAGAAAAAAAGAACGTAAGAAGAAGAGAAGGAAGGAGAAGAAGAGATGAAGAAAGGAAGGAAGAAAAGAAGAAGAAGAAGAAGAAGAAGAAGAAGAAGAAGAAGAAGAAGAAGAGAATTGCGAAGTAGAAGAAGAATTGCGGAAGAAGAAAGAAGAGAAGAAAGAATGAGAAAAAGAGAAGAAGAGAAGAAGAATTGCGAAGAGAAGAGAATTGCGAAGAAGAGGAATGCGAAAGAAGAAGAAGAAGAAGAAGAGAAAGAAGAAGAAGAAGAAGAAGAAGAAGAAGAAGAAGAAGAAGAAGAAGGAAGAAGAAGAATTGGAAGAAGAAGAAGAAGAATGAGAAGAAAGAAGAAGAAGAAGAATTGGAAGAAAGAATGCGAAGAAGAAGAATTGCGAAGAAAGAATTGCGAAGAAGAAGAAAGAAGCAAGAAGAAGAAGAAGAAGAAGAAGAGAAGGAAGAAGAAGAAGAAGAAAGAAGAAAGAAGAAGAAGAATTGCGAAGAAGAAGAATTGCGAAGAAGAAGAAGAATTGCGAAGAAGAAAAGAAAGAAGAAGAAGAAGAAGAAAGAAAGAAGAAGAAGAAGAAGAGAAAGAAGAAGAAGAAGAAAGAAAGAAAAGAAAGAAAGAAAGAAAAAGAAAGAAAGAAAGAAAGAAAGAAAGAAATGACAATGAAGGTAATGATGATAGTGATGATGACGATGGTGGTGGTTATGACAAGGACGCCGCCGCCGCCGTTTATGATAATAAAAAAGACAGTAAAAGAAGGACGATGATCAAAAACGACAGTAAAAGAAGTCAGTAAAAGAAGGAGGAGGATCAAAAAGACAATAAAAGAAGGACAATGATGAAAAAAACTGTAAAAGAAGGACGATGATAAAAATCACAATAAAAGAAGGACGATGATAAAAAAGACATTAAAAGAGGGACGATGATAAATAAAAGACAATAAAAGAAGGATGATGATAAAAAAGACAATACAAGAAGGAGGATGATAAGCCACAGGCCACTGACATGAGGGCAATCCACCAGAGCGTGGCGGATTTGGTGGCAGCGGCCTCGAAGAGACTGAGGCCCACCAGAGCCACGGTGGGGGCGATGACCAGAGGTCCGACGTAGCGCAGAACCAGGCTGAACAGCCCGTGAAGCCCAGCACCACCTGGCACAGCGAGGCCACCAAGATGGCCCCCTGGATCTGAAAATGACCGGCAGTATATGAGAGAGTAATGCCACCAAGATGGCCCCTTGGATCTGAAAATGACAGGCAGTATATGAGAGAGTAAGGCACCAAGATGGCCCTTGGATCTGAAAGTTATCATTAGTTTAATGATGATAGAGTAAGATCACCAAGATACCCACTGGATCTGAAAATTACCAGTAGTATAATATATTGTTTACCCTACATCTGACTGGTTTGTAAACTATTCTAACCATCGGTGGATCGGTGGTCTAGGTGGTCACGCGCCTTGCCTAGAAAGCAAAAAGTCCGGGTCGGAGTGTGCGGGGTTCGTACCCCGTTTGGACCCAAAACTTTTTCCCCATCCATTAGACCCTGAGTGGTGGTCTGGGCGCTAGTCTTTCGGATGAGACGATAAACCGAGGTCCCGTGTGTTACACATCACTATTTAGCGCACGTAAAAAATCCCACGGCAACAAGGGGGTTGTCCCTGGCAAAATTCTGTAGAAAAAAGCCACTCTGATAGGGAAACAAATACAATTGCATGCAGGAAAAAGAAAAAAAATGGGTAGGCGCTGCACATGTGGCGACGCGCTCTCCCTGGGGAGAGCAGCCCGAATTTCACGCAGAGAAATCTGCCGTGACATAAAGTGGTACAAAATACAAAAACAAAAATGCAAAAAAAATTATGTTTCTTTATCTTATTATTTGTTTGTATGTTTACTGTCTTAAATTTTGTTTCATTTTGTATTGTGGGGTCTGCATTAAAAAAAAATCCTCATTTAGTTTTGCTTTATCCAGTATAGATTAACATTGTCTTTTGAATGCTTTCATGAGGCAATTTTCTTCATTTTGTGAGGGCAGGGTGAAAAAAGGTGTGCAAACTTAATCGTTTATCTTCAATACAGATACTTTCGACTGGACTTGACTTGACTTGGTGTGGGGACGGCATAGCACAGTGTCAGAGCATTCGTTTTTCCCGAGCATAAGCAGCATTGAGCGTGGTTACCAAGTGGATGGGTGACCGTTTGCGCGCCTTGGCTTCAGTACAGTTCCCCAGTTCACCCAGCTGTAAATGATTACCTGCCCTCTTTAGGGTCAGAGAAGGTAAAGCAGTGAGGGAGAGGAGGTGTACGTCGCCCTCAATATGCTGGTCCCTGGAGAAGTGAGGTCTCTGACACCTCGCTCCCCTACGACGGCATACCTTCATCATCTTTATTATGTCGGTAATTCTGGTGGTGGAGGCTATTCCTCAGCTTAACATCCCAGATATCACCTATGATGTGCACTCTTGTCTGACTCATCCCACCTGGCCATCACGTGACCCCCAAGCACACTGAATGAGGGATGGTGGCCTGCATGTGGGGCTGTATTTCACGTACTTCGCCATAATGGACAGCCATACTCCGACTTCAGGGATTTTTTTCTCTCCTTTAATGCAACGTGCAACATGCTGAGAGCTGATCATGAATGAATACCATGTACGAATACCATTTCACAGCATTAAACATGTTTGATATAGGCTTTGGACCTTTCGCTTAGAGCAGTAACTGACAAAGCATACTGCCTGGGCTACCATTGGTATCATCTGCCATAGGGTTCGTAGTGTTTCAGAAGGGATCAATTCGCTTAGGCCTGTAGATCAATCCACACATCAACATCAGAACTTGTATTGTTTAGAGCAAAATATCTATAACTTAAAGTTTTATTCAATTTTTCTTCTCTGTCGAACACTCAGACAGCAACTATTGTGGCCTTTCATGTGAGCGAAAATGCCTTGCGCTGTCGTTAAGCGCTTATCAAGTCAGGCCCAGCGCATCCGACTTCGGCGTGGGAGTCAACTGTCTTCTTTAAAGTCTCTCTGGAAAAAAAGGCATGAGAATGGACCAAGAAGGCAAAAATAAACAAGAAGGAAGTGAAGGAAGAAAAGGAACAAGGCAGAAAAAGAGAAGGATAGAACAGAGTAATTTCCTAGCATAGAATTTGCAGGTGGCGATCCTCTGTACACTGACAGTGCCCGGCATCCCCACAGCGGTCAGTCTGGTTCAGCTGGTCGAAAACTCAAGACTGGATTTAGTCACTGATGGCAGTGTTTATAATAGGAACTGAAAGAAAGCAACATGTTAACGCTTATCAAAACTTTCCCACTTAAACTAAAAACTATAGCCACTAAATTGGGGGTGGGATGGTGGTGGTGGTGGTGGTGATCATTTGGCTTTCAAACAACAACAACAACAACAACAACAACAACAACAACAACAACAACAACAACAACAACAACACACACACACACACACACACACACACACACACACACACACACACACACACACACACACACACACACACACACACACACACACACAAAACCGCCGGCAACAAACCTCTCGCAGTCTGGCATGCCATATTTGCCGATGTTCTCCCCCACCAAGCTCTGCGTAATGCGTTGTGCCATTCTCTGAAAGACAATGAAAGAATGAATGGATGAATGAATGAATGAATGAATGAATGAATGAATGAATGAATGAATGAATGAGTAAGTAAAGAAAGAAAAGTGTTCATGTAGCCTGGACAGACTCGCTGCCACGCACGCACACACACACACACACACACACACACACACACACACACACACACACACACACACACAACACACACACAACACACACACACACACACACACACACACACACACACACACACACACACACACACACACACACACACACACACACACACACACATACACACACACACATAGAGGGCATATCAGAGAAAGGATTTGAGAGAGGATAGTGGAGATGGGGGAGGGTGGAACAGTTGACTCCAGTCAGACATTGCAGGGGAAGGTGTCTGTAACTGATGTGCTGTCTGGCACCATGTAGCCCCGAGGGTTGTTCAGGGACTGTCTGGCAATGCTGCCAAGTCAAAGCCAAGTCAAAAACACTTTAATCTTAGAGCTTTTGCAGTCCATAATGGCCGTGGAACATTTTTTTTCTGCAGATTCGGCTTGCATGTGTCACGAATTTGATAGGAAGCATTGTCTGGATGAAAAATATTATTTTCTTATCATAACCAGATGCTATCTGTTGAACAATGAAGTGAAAACTCCTCAAAGTAAAAAACAAACAAACAAACACCAGGCACTGGACACTATAATTATGTTTTTAAAGTAAAGAGGCAGGCATGGATACTATAATTATCTTTTTAAAGTAAAGACACAGGCACTGGATACTATAATTATGTTTTTAAAGTAAAGACACAGGCATGGACACTATAATTATGTTTTTAAAGTAAAGACACAGGCACTGGATACTATAATTATGTTTTTAAAGTAAAGACACAGGCGCTGAATACTATAATTATATTTTTAAAGTAAAGAGACAGGCGCTGAATACTATAATTATCTTTTTAAAGTAAAGAGACAGGCACAGAGTACTATAATTATCTTTTTAAAGTAAATAAACAGGCACTGAATATTATAATTATCTTTTTAAGTAGGCACTGAATACTATAATTATCTTTTTAAAGTAAAGAGACAGGCGCTGGATACTATAATTATCTTTTTAGAGTAAAGAAACAGGCACTGAATACTATAATTATCTTTTTAAAGTAAAGAAACAGGCACTGAATATTATAATTATCTTTTTAAAATAAAGACACATGCACTGCAACCTGTATGTTTTTAATTATCAAGAATTTTTCTGGACGTGTGGGAGAAGCATGAGGAAAGATTGCCTCTTCATTAATAGGAGCAACAAGCAACGAAGCAGAATTTTAAGAAAAAGTTTTTCTCGACACAGACTTGCCACTGTCTTGGCGCTTCCCGCCTATAACTGCCAACGACACAGACTTGCCACTGTCTTACCTATAACTGCCAACGACACAGACTTGCCACTGTCTTCCCTATAACTGCCAACGACACAGACTTGCCACTGTCTTCCCTATAACTGCCAACGACACAGACTTGCCACTGTCTTCCCTATAACTGCCAACGACACAGACTTGCCACTATCTTCCCTATAACTGCCAACGACACAGACTTGCCACTGTCTTCCCTATAACTGCCATTGACACAGATTTGCCACTGTCTTCCCTATAACTGCCAACGACACAGACTTGCCACTGTCTTCCCTATAACTGCCAACGACACAGACTTGCCACTATCTTCCCTATAACTGCCAACGACAGAGACTTGCCACTGTCTTCCCTATAACTGCCAACGACAGAGACTTGCCACTGTCTTCCCTATAACTGCCAACGACACAGACTTGCCACTGTCTTCCCTATAACTGTCAAACGCTGTCCCTTAACAGGAGACGGGCAGAAAGATGACAACTCACACGACAGGCGACGAAGAGCAAAATGCTGACTAGGAAACTACAAGACACAACAACGTGCCAACAGATCAGGACAAGAACAGGACTGACACATGTCCTTGAATTCTTGCCTGAACAGAAATGGAAGAAGGCAGGTCACATTGCAAGAGAAGACAACAGACGTCAAAAAAGCCCACAGAATGGCAGTCAAGATACGGCCACACAACCCATGGCAACGCGCACTTACACCATGCAAAAGAACCCACGGCAACAAGAGAGTTGTCCCTGGCAGAATTGTGTGTGAAAAAATCATCCTTGTAGGGAAATAAATACACATGCAGACAAAAAATAAAAGAAAAATGGGTGGCGCTGCTTTTTTTTATACCTTGCATTAAAGGTTATATTCACTCATAAAGCACAAAATTCTTCATCAATACAAAACGTTCATTTATCGTCCAATATCACTTAAAGTGGAAGATGTAAAAAGCGAAAAAACAACAAAATGTTCAATGCCAATACAGTATGTAGGCTTCTGACATTGTGATTGTGTTACACATATCAATATTTCATTGATCTTGCAAGGGTTTATTTTTGGAAAAAACGATGTAGAGTTACATTTATCTTGAGTATCTTTATTAATACTAGAACAGAGGTAACAGAATAGCAACAACGACGAAAGTCAAGTTTAACAGAAAAAAAATGAAAAAAAGGTATTGTTACAAATGAAGCAAGGCCTAAAAAAAGATGTATTAAACAAAGTATAGAGTGAATGTGTACAGCTACTTTGCTATTTTATGTGGGAGAGCTAATGTATGTTATATGTAACATCCCCTTCCCTCCCCGAGTCACACTACCAGATTATCCTTTTCTTTCAATGAATAGCAGTGTTTCCATTTTCAACAAGGTTTGCATATGGAAACCATTTTACTTCAAATGCAGTTGGTCTCATTTCTAGACAATGCATATATTTTTCTAACTTGTATCTGTATTTCAGTTCCTGTATGAGACTATTGATGGCAGGTTTTATTTTGTTAAATCGACATTTATAGAGGAAATATTTCACTAGTATCAATAACAAATCTAGAATCTCATCAGGTTTTGTTTTTTGATCTTCTCCAAATAGAACTAGTTCCTGGTTAAGTGTTAATTGTGTACAATGTGGTGGATGGTGCTGCTTTTGTGACGTATTCTCCCTGGGAAGAGCAGCCTGAATTTCATTCAGAGAACTCTGCCATGACTTAAAGGAGTGTACACAATACAATACAATACAATACAATACAATACAATACAATACAATACAATACAATACAATACAATACAATACAATACAATACAATACAATACAATACAATACAATACAATACAATTACAAAAAAGGAGGTAAAAGATGCCAGACGCAAGCAGAACACCAGACTGCCAATGTACACAGGCAGAACAGCAGCTGTTTACTATATACAGAACAGCAGCTGTTTACCATGTGTATATACAGAACAGCAGCCTGTTTACCAGGTGTATATTATACAGAGCAGCAGCTGTTTACCAGGTGTATATACAGAGCAGCAGCTGTTTACCAGGTGTATATACAGAACAGCAGCTGTTTACCAGGTGTATATACAGAACAGCAGCTGTTTACCAGGTGTATATACAGAGCAGCAGCTGTTTACCAGGTGTATATACAGAGCAGCAGCTGTTTACCAGGTGTATATACAGAACAGCAGCTGTTTACCAGGTGTATATACAGAACAGCAGCCTGTTTACCAGGTGTATATACAGAACAGCAGCTGTTTACCAGGTGTATATACAGAGCAGCAGCTGTTTACCAGGTGTATATACAGAACAGCAGCTGTTTACCAGGTGTATATACAGAACAGCAGCTGTTTACCAGGTGTATATACAGAACAGCAGCTGTTTACCAGGTGTATATACAGAACAGCAGCTGTTTACCATGTGTATATACAGAACAGCAGCTGTTTACCAGGTGTATATACAGAACAGCAGCTGTTTACCAGGTGTATATACAGAACAGCAGCTGTTTCCCATGTGCATAAAATTATACAGAACAGCAGCCTGTTTCCCATGTGTATAAAATTATACAGAACAGCAGCCTGTTTACCATGTGTATAAAATTATACAGAACAGCAGCTGTTTACCATGTGCATATACAGAACAGCAGCTGTTTACCATGTGTATATACAGAACAGCAGCTGTTTCCCATGTGTATAAAATTATACAGCACAGCAGCTGTTTCCCATGTGTATAAAATTATACAAAACAGCAACCTGTTTACCATGTGCATAATTATACAGAACAGCAGCTGTTTATCATGTGTATATACAGAACAGCAGCTGTTTACCATGTGTATATACAGAACAGCAGCTGTTTACCATGTGTATAAAATTATACAGAACAGCAACCTGTTTACCATGTGTATAAAATTATACAGAACAGCAGCCTGTTTACCATGTGTATATACAGAACAGCAGCTGTTTACCATGTGTATATACAAAACAGCAGCTGTTTACCATGTGTATAAAATTATACAGAACAGCAACCTGTTTACCATGTGTATAATTATACAGAACAGCAGCTGTTTACCAGGTGTATATACAGAACAGCAGCTGTTTACCATGTGTATATACAGAACAGCAGCCTGTTTACCATGTGTATATACAGAACAGCAGCTGTTTATCATGTGTATATACAGAACAGCAGCTGTTTACCATGTGTATATACAGAACAGCAGCTGTTTACCATGTGTATATACAGAACAGCAGCTGTTTCCCATGACTTTGTGTATATACAGAACAGCAGCTGTTTACTATACGTGTGTATATTTGTCTGTGCAATGCAGTGACTCCACAGTAGCACTGTGCTGCTTACAAATAGGGAAAAGAATTCTTCATTATCATATAAACAGGTGTATCAACCTTGTAACATGTGTTGAGCATATGGGATATATATATATATATATATATATATATATATATATATATTATATATATATATATATATATATGTGTGTGTGTGTGTGTGTGTGTGTGTGTGTGTGTGTGTGTGTGTGTGTGTGTGTGTGTGTGTGTGTGTGTGTGTGTGTGTGTGTGTGTTTCAAAATGAGTAAGGAGAGAATGAAACCCAATGCACGGTACTGTATTGTATTGTGTTGGATTGTTTTGTATTATACTGTATTGTACTGTATTGTTTTGTATTGTGTTGTTTGGTTTTATATTGTACCGTGCTGTATTGTATTGGTATTGTAATATTGTATTGTATTGTGCCATAGTGTATCGTATCATACTGTATTTTATTGTATCGTGCCATAGTGTATCGTATCATATTGTATTGTATTGCATTGTATCGTGCCATAGTGTATCGAGCTATAGTGTATTGTATCATACTGTATTGTACACCATTTTCAGTCACGATAGATTTATCTGCGTGAACTTCGGGCTGCTCTCCCTGGAGAAAGTGTGTCGCCACAGGGGCAGCACCACCTTTTTATTTTCCTGCTTGAATGTGCATTGCTTGCTATCAGGGTGGCTTTTCTGTTTACAGAATTTTCTCAGGGAAAACTCTCTTGCTGCCATGGTTTCTTTTACGTACGCTCATGTGTCTTTTGATGAATTGTTCAACAGGGTTGAATAAATTCATATTTAGATATGTTCAGTTATGTAAATGAAACACCGTTTTCTCGTTTGTCGTTAAAGATGAACTGTTTAGTTTCAGAAGTAATAACAAACACTTGTTTCATTCGTTTGTAATGTTGACACTTATGGGGCTATAGCTGCAACACGTGTGGAATATCGTGGTTTCTGATGTTGTGTCGTGGGCGGGATAGCTGCAACACGTGTGGAATATCGTGGTTTCTGATGTTGTGTCGTGGGCGGGATAGCTGCAACACGTGTGGAATATCGTGGTTTCTGATGTTGTGTCGTGGGCGGGATAGCTGCAACACGTGTGGAATATCGTGGTTTCTGATGTTGTGTCGTGGGCGGGATAGCTGCAACACGTGTGGAATATCGTGGTTTCTGATGTGTCGTGGGCGGGATAGCTGCAACACGTGTGGAATATCGTGGTTTCTGATGTTGTGTCGGGGGCAGGATAGCTGCAACACGAGTGGAATATCGTGGTTTCTGATGTTGTGTCGTGGGCGGGATAGCTGCAACACGTGTGGAATATCGTGGTTTCTGATGTTGTGTCGTGGGCGGGATAGCTGCAACACGTGTGGAATATCGTGGTTTCTGATGTTGTGTCGGGGGCAGGATAGCTGCAACACGTGTGGAATATCGTGGTTTCTGATGTTGTGTCGTGGGCGGGATAGCTGCAACACGTGTGGAATATCGTGGTTTCTGATGTTGTGTCGTGGGCGGGATAGCTGCAACACGTGTGGAAAATCGTGGTTTCTGATGTTGTGTCGTGGGCGGGATAGCTGCAACACGTGTGGAATATCGTGGTTTCTGATGTTGTGTCGTGGGCGGGATAGCTGCAAAACGTGTGGAATATCGTGGTTTCTGATGTTGTGTCGGGGGCAGGATAGCTGCAACACGTGTGGAATATCGTGGTTTCTGATGTTGTGTCGTGGGCGGGATAGCTGCAACACGTGTGGAATATCGTGGTTTCTGATGTTGTGTCGTGGGCGGGATAGCTGCAACACGTGTGGAATATCGTGGTTTCTGATGTTGTGTCGTGGGCGGGATAGCTGCAACACGTGTGGAATATCGTGGTTTCTGATGTTGTGTCGTGGGCGGGATAGCTGCAACACGTGTGGAATATCGTGGTTTCTGATGTTGTGTCGTGGGCGGGATAGCTGCAACACGTGTGGAATATCGTGGTTTCTGATGTTGTGTCGGGGGCGGGATAGCTGCAACACGTGTGGAATATCGTGGTTTCTGATGTTGTGTCGTGGGCGGGATAGCTGCAACACGTGTGGAATATCGTGGTTTCTGATGTTGTGTCGTGGGCGGGATAGCTGCAACACGTGTGGAATATCGTGGTTTCTGATGTTGTGTCGGGGGCGGGATAGCTGCAACACGTGTGGAATATCGTGGTTTCTGATGTTGTGTCGTGGGCGGGATAGCTGCAACACGTGTGGAATATCGTGGTTTCTGATGTTGTGTCGTGGGCGGGATAGCTGCAACACGTGTGGAATATCGTGGTTTCTGATGTTGTGTCGTGGGCAGGATAGCTGCAACACGTGTGGAATATCGTGGTTTCTGATGTTGTGTCGTGGGCGGGATAGCTGCAACACGTGTGGAATATCGTGGTTTCTGATGTTGTGTCGTGGGCGGGATAGCTGCAACACGTGTGGAATATCGTGGTTTCTGATGTTGTGTCGTGGGCGGGATAGCTGCAACACGTGTGGAATATCGTGGTTTCTGATGTTGTGTCGTGGGCGGGATAGCTGCAACACGTGTGGAATATCGTGGTTTCTGATGTTGTGTCGTGGGCGGATAGCTGCAACACGTGTGGAATATCGTGGTTTCTGATGTTGTGTCGTGGGCGGGATAGCTGCAACACGTGTGGAATATCGTGGTTTCTGATGTTGTGTCGGGGGCGGGATAGCTGCAACACGTGTGGAATATCGTGGTTTCTGATGTTGTGTCGGGGCGGGATAGCTGCAACACGTGTGGAATATCGTGGTTTCTGATGTTGTGTCGTGGGCGGGATAGCTGCAACACGTGTGGAATATCGTGGTTTCTGATGTTGTGTCGTGGGCGGGATAGCTGCAACACGTGTGGAATATCGTGGTTTCTGATGTTGTGTCGGGGGCGGGATAGCTGCAACACGTGTGGAATATCGTGGTTTCTGATGTTGTGTCGTGGGCGGGATAGCTGCAACACGTGTGGAATATCGTGGTTTCTGATGTTGTGTCGTGGGCGGGATAGCTGCAAAACGTGTGGAATATCGTGGTTTCTGATGTTGTGTCGTGGGCGGGATAGCTGCAACACGTGTGGAATATCGTGGTTTCTGATGTTGTGTCGTGGGCGGGATAGCTGCAACACGTGTGGAATATCGTGGTTTCTGATGTTGTGTCGTGGGCGGGATAGCTGCAACACGTGTGGAATATCGTGGTTTCTGATGTTGTGTTGGGGGCGGGATAGCTGCAACACGTGTGGAATATCGTGGTTTCTGATGTTGTGTCGTGGGCGGGATAGCTGCAACACGTGTGGAATATCGTGGTTTCTGATGTTGTGTCGGGGGCGGGATAGCTGCAACACGTGTGGAATATCGTGGTTTCTGATGTTGTGTCGGGGGCGGGATAGCTGCAACACGTGTGGAATATCGTGGTTTCTGATGTTGTGTCGGGGGCGGGATAGCTGCAACACGTGTGGAATATCGTGGTTTCTGATGTTGTGTTGGGGGCGGGATAGCTGACTAGTCACAGCACTCACTTTCCCCAAGCCAAGATTGAGCACCATTGAGCGGGGCTACTTATTGGATGGGTGACCGTTTGCGCGCCTTGGCTTCAGTACAGTTCACCAGTCTATAAATGGGTACCTGCCCTTTTTAGGGTCAGGGAAGGTAAAGCAGCGAGGGAGAGGAGATGGGCGCTGCCCTCAATATGCTGGCCTCTAGAGAAGCTGAGGTCTCTGATACCTTGCTCCCCAACGACTACATAGGTTATGTAACACCTTTACCTTTTTACCTTTATTGTGTTGACTAATTGATCGATTTGTTGACGTTACCAGAGTATTGATCGACTGATTAACTCCATGACTCATCATCAAATGACCAACTGATCGATTGATTGACTTAACTTGTGTATACATTCGAATTTACTAAAATTATAATTTGCTACTGATTGCTTGTGAGTTGTATAGGTCGAATGCAAGCGCTTTGACCTGTTTTTTGCAAGATACAGCGCTATATCAATTCCATGTATCATCATTATTATTATCATTATCATTATCATTATCATTATTATAATTTTAATTTTTGAAATTTATCATTATTATTATTATTATTATTATTATTATTATTATTATTATTATTATTATTATTATTATTATTATCATTATTATTATGATGATGATGATGATGATGATGATGATGATGATGATGATGATGATGATGATGATTTTTATCATCATCATCATCATCATCATCATCATCATCATCATCATCATCATCATCATCATCATCTTATTATTATTATTATTATTATTATTATTATTATTATTATTATTATTACTACTACTACTACTACTACTACTACTACTACTACTACTACTACTACTGCTACTACTACTACTACTACTACTACTACTACTACTACTACTACTACTACTACTACTACCACTACTACTACTACTACTACTACTACTACTACTACTACTACTACTACTACTACTACTATATACTACTACTACTACTACTACTACTACTACTACTACTACTACTACTACTACTACTACTACTTATTGGCTGACGATCACATTGACCAACTGATTATTGATTGACTTCCCAGCTGGCCGTGACATTGACTAATTTTGGTATCGTTCCTCGGCTAGAGCTCTGAGCATCTCTGGGACTTTTTCAAACCCACCAGTAAGGTATCCGCATTCCGACTTCGGGGATGACATTGATTAGTTGATCTATTGACTGACTCAACACCACTTGTCTCAACCTTACATTCTGGAAAAAAAGATCATAACAACGACAACATCATCTGACACCAACGACATCAACACCAACAACATCAAACAACAACGATGCCAACATTGGTCCTCTCACACAAGACAAGACACCACAACAACACACACTCACCAACAATAACTAAGACTTCAATGGTATGTGGTGATAGAATACTGCTAGCGGCTGCAGAATCATTGGTGTTGCTGATGATGTTGGTGGTGGTGGTGGCAGCAGCTGTGGCGGCGAAAGTGTTGTTGGTATCTGCAGTAAGCATGGTGATGTGGGCAGGACACTGCCACTCTGGCAGAGACAGGATAGAGAAGGTGGGGGCCAGGAAGGCGAAAGTGGCGCCTTGAATGATGGGCAGCCTGCCACAGCAAGGGGAAGAACCACGACACAAACAAACGTCACTCAAGCCTTTTACATTCGGGTGGATAGATGAATGGATGCATGCGTGCATGAATGCATGAATGCGTGCACGCATGCATGTATGTATGCATATTCGCTAAACAATCACAAAACCCAAACAACATCAACAACACACACAAGCACACACACATACACACACACACATACACACATACACACACACACACACACACACACACACACATCACACACACACACACACACACACACACACACACACACACACACACACATACACACACACACACACACACACACACACACACACACACAGATCTCACCACCAACAAAAACCCTATTATCATAGCAACAACCCTTGCCGCTCCCCCACCCTCCCCCTCACCCACCCCTACTAATCTCCCTGGCCCCCTGACCCCCTGACCCCTCACCGGACCCCCAGGGTGGCTTGCATCAGGGTGGCGACGCCGCTGACGAAGAAGATGGTGCCGATGACCTCGCTGAGGCCCACGTTGTCCCCCCTCAGACACAGCGGCGCGGCCAGGATGAGGGGCACTGACAGGGTGGACCCGAAGGCCGTCAGGTAATGCTGCAATCAACCCAGCCATCAGTCTGTCAATCAATCAATCCACCAATCAATGAATTAAACAACCAATCAACCAATCAATCGATCAATCAATCAATCAACCAATCAATCAACAAACAGTAGATCTGCCAGGATCAGTGATGCCGACAGCATAGACACAAAGGTTATTAAAAATGCTGCCATTAATCCATTAATGTATCAATCAGCCGATCAATCAATTAATCAATCAGAAGGCAGAGTGACCCCGCCAGGATGAGAAGTACTTGACAGTGTGCACCTGAAGACACTTGGGGAATCATTCGATCAATCAATGAATTAATTAATCTAAAAACCGAAATGTGTGCTCAAATGTTGTCATATGGCAAATCCATTCTGTACGTTTGATAAGACAAGTCACTTTTATCAAGATATCTGGTTATCTTCTTGTTCTTGTTCTTGTTCTTGTTCTTGTTCTTGTTCTTGTTCTTGTTCTTCTTCTTCTTCTTCTTCTTCTTCCTCTTCTTCTGCGTTCCTGGCTATGCTAAATTTTCAATCCAGCCTGGATGGCAAAGTCTGCAGTCTGTCGTAGTGACCCCGCCGATCCCCTCCGTTTGTTTTTTTCCCTGGAGCTCTACTAGGCTGGGTCACGTCTGGTGTCTGAGAGTGTTGAAGGTAGGACAGGACTTCAGGATGTGAGGGGGGGGGAGCTGTGCCACAGGGGCACTGGTCAGTGTGGGATTTTTTTTTAAGGCAGTGGAGATGAAATAGGAGTTGGCAGTGACCTGTTCGCAGTTTGAAGTTGGCAACTTGAGCAGCTGATATCTATCTCAAGAATGCTGCCATTTTGGTTTCATCTTCTGGCCTGGCTCCCAGTCGCTGTTGCCAAGTTTCCCTGAAGCTGTTTCTCAGGATTGTCTTTGCATTGCCGTATGACACTGAATGGGATGGCTGTTCCTAGTTGCTGCCTGCCTAGGAGAGGCTGTCTGTTTCTTTGTTGGCTTGTACACCACAGTAGGAAGTAGCTAGGTAGTAGTAGGTAGTAGCTTCGTTCTTGTTGGTGTTTTTTAGGATCTGCTTTCCTCCTGGTGCATGGAGACTCTGCAGGATGGACTTGTAGTCAGTCAGGAACACGGTGCTGGTGGGTAGAATGTCCTCCTGGTAAGCGTTTGGTGTCTGGATATGTACACACAAGCTGCAACGGAGGTCTCAACACCATTTGACTCCAATCAATAACTACAATAAATGACTACAATAAATGACAATAATAAATGACAATAGCTGACTACAATAAATAACAAGAGACAGCAGTAAACAGAACAAAGCAGAGAAGCATTTTTTCTCCCTGGTTTGTTCACCACCAGGTGATTTAGACAGATAAATTTTCATAAAACAAGAAAAATCAAATAGGCAGGCAAAAAGTATAACTAAAGAATGTCATTATTATAGAAAAAATAAAACATACAAAATAAATAACATCTTTCTGGCCTGAATTCCTCTCCACTACACGACACTTGCACGCTACAGATGTGTTTCTCCCTTTGACATGCATTTTCCTGTTGATGGAAAAATAAACGAAAAATTTCTTCACTTATAAAAAGATAACCGCATAATTTATTTACTGATGGAAAGATAAACGAATAATTTATTTACTGATGGAAAGATAAACGAATAATGTATTTACTGATGGAAAGATAAACGAATGATGTATTTACTGATGGAAAGATAAACAAGCTATTTATTTACTGATTGAAAGAAACAAATAATTGTTCATTGATGGAAAGAGAAACGAATAATTGCTTCACTGATGGAAAGATAAACGAATAATTTCTTTACTAATGGAAGGATGAACGAATAATTTATTTGCTAATTCATACCTGTATTATATCATGTACTCCTGTAGTGAGAAACAGCATTTCAGCAAACAGTTATTTTTTGGCTTATATTTGTTATGATACGATAGGCTTATGTTTTAATATAATATACTTATGCTTTAATACAATAAGATTATGCTTTAATACAATAGGCTTTTGCTTTAATACAATAGGCTTGTGTTTTGATACAATAGGTTTATGTTTTAATACAATAGGCTTATATTTTAATACCATAGGCTTATGTTTTAATACAATAGGCTTATGTTTAAATACAATAGGCTTATGTTTTGATACAATAGGCTACAAAAGGCTAATGTTTTAATACCATAGGTTTAGGGTTTAATACAATAGGCTTATGTCGCTGTCTGACAGCCGGTTAAAGAATATTTCTTACAATACTTTAAGACATGGACGGTTTGTTGTAATTGTTGTTGCTGTTATGCACTCTCCAGCTGAAAGCCCTAGGGGTCACCCGACTAGGCACTCTGTATCCCTCCCCTCCCCCTAC
>CM060319.1:499667-504667 GCA_030674155.1 Stramonita haemastoma | reverse complement strand
GAGAGAGAGAGAGAGAGAGAGAGAGAGGGGGGGGGGGGCACAAGACAGGGACTGATGCTTTGCTATTATCTATTATCTTCAAAACAAGCACATACCCTCTCTCTCTCTCTCTCTCTCTCTCTCTCTCTCTCTCTCTCTCTCTCTCTCTGTCTCTGCCCTCTGTCTCTGTCTCTGTCTCTGTCTCTATTTTGAAACATTTAGGATGTTCTATGTAAACAAAACATAATAATAATAATTTTGATTTATTTTATTTATATTTTTATTGGTAGTATGTCTCCCCCCCCTCCCTCAAATAAGGATATTAGTTTTTAAAATTTCCCCTTTTATCCAAATGTATGATTTATACACATGTATAATTTTTGACAGATGGTGGTGGATTGATGTTTTTTTGAGTTGTTTATTTCATTTTGTTCTCTTGTTTGCTCTTTATCTATTAACGCTTTCTTCTGTTCCATAATCAAATCTTTAATTGTGACTTCAGATTTTTGTTTTCTGAACGAGTGCATTTTTTTTAATTACCTTATCATATATAGTATCCTTATTCTTGGGTGTTGTTTGGTATTGCGTAAAGTTTTATTGTTTAGTATCTTCTCAATTTGATTATCCCTGAAAAGGGCGGGGACTGGATGTAAAAAAGCACACGAGTGCTTATCTATTATCCTCGAATAAAACACTTTGCCTTGCCTTGCCTTGCCTTGCCTTGTCTCTCTCTCTCTCACACACACACACACACACACACACACACACACACACACACACACACACACACACACACACACACACACACACACACACACACACACACACACACACACACACAACACACACTCACAAACAGCACACCACACCTGATCATGTTACACTACCCCTCAACATTCATTTTATATGGAAAGCATCACAGTACGTGACATGTTTCCTACTTTCTCATTAGTGTTGGCTATGACCTGTGCAGTCTACTCTACTCGGGGCTGTGTTTGCACAAGGAGAGCGTCTACTGAGAAACACCATCTTCGTGATTGAGATATGATTATCTCTTCTTATCGAAAGAATTCAATTCTCATTGTCAAGATCATCTCTCTCTCTCCTCTCTCTCTCTCTCTCTCTCTCTCTCTCTCTCTCCTCTCTCTCTCTCCTCTCTCTCTCTCTCTCTCTCTCTCCTCTCTCTCTCTCTCGCTCTCTCTCTCACTCTCTCTCTCTCACTGTCTGACCTGAAAACCCAGCAGAAGACACAAGGCCATGGCGGGCAATCATTTATTGCATAGATCACTTCGAATCCATCCTCTTGCTGTGCACAGTCCACAGGGCAGTGTCGGCCCCACAGCCAGAATCCACAGGGCAGCATCGGTCCCACAGCCAGAATCCACAGGACAGTGTGGACCCCACAGCCAGAATCCACAGGGACAGTGTGGGCCCCACTGCCAGCATCGCTTTTCCCACAGCCGTCGTCACCGTCTGCTGATCCCAGTGGATGTGCTGGCTCTCGGCTTTTAAACATTTTTTTTTTGGGGGGGGGGATGGATCTGAAAATGAATGGAATATCTTTTTTTTTTTTTTTTTTTAAACTTTCACTCCTCTTGCTGCAGATCTGCAGAAGATAAGTGCTGGAAATAAGACTCTGTCTGTCTGTCTGTCTGTCTGTCTGTCTGTCTGTCTGTCTGTCTGTCTGTCTGTCTCTGTGCCTCTGTCTCTCCCTCTCTATCTGTCTTCCGGTCTCTGTCTGTCTGTCTTTTTCCCTCTCTTTCTGTCTTTCTCCTCTTGTCTTTCTCTCTATGTCTCTATTTGTCTGTCTGTCTGTCTGTATGTCTGTCTGTCTGTCTGTCTGTCTATCTGCCTGCCTGTCTGTCTGCCTGCCTGCCTGTCTGTCTGTCTCTGTCTGTCTGTCTGTCTGTCTGTCTGTCTGTCTGTCTGTCTGTCTGTCTCTGTCTCTGTCTCTGTCTCTGTCTCTGTCTCTGTCTCTGTCTCTCTCTCTCTTCACAAAAGTCCTTCGGATGAGACTTTAAACCGAGGCCCCGTGTGCGAATGCACGCAGAACATCGTGCGCACAAGTTAAATCCTGTTCTGCTTTTCGTAAGAGTAGGCCATCGTGTGCCGATGGGAACAGATGATATTTACAAATGCATACACACGGGGACTGAATGTAAAAAAGCACAAGAGTGCATATTCCATTATCCTCGATATAAAAGAATAAATCAAATCAAATAAAATTTTCTGTCTCTCTGTTTCCCTGGTCTCTCTGTCTATCTGTCTGTCTGCCTCTCTCTCTCACTCTCTCTCTCTCTCTCTCTCTCTCTCTCTCTCTCTCTCTCTCTCTCTCTCTCTCTCTCTCTCTCTCTCTCTCTCTCTCTCTCTCTCTCTCTCTCTCTCTCTCTCTCTCTCTCTCTGTCTCCGTCTCTGCCTGTTTGTCTGTCTCTCTGTCTGTTTGTCTGTCTCTCTGTCTCTCTCTGTTTGTCTCCCTCTCTCTATCTATATCTCTGTCTCTGTCTCTTTCTGTCTGTGTCTCTCCCTCTCATGATTATGGTGAAGACATCAGGATTGTCATCTGATAAATACGATAAGCTAGAACGGGTCCACATGTATGCCTTTCATGTTTGCTCTCATCACAACTGGTCGCTGTTCTTTATATGTAATAGGCCTACACAGAAATAATCATAAGATAGTTAAGGTTAATGGACAAAAGCATTATTGTTAAATCAAAGCCAATCCCTCACGTCGGAATGCGGCTACATTAATGATGGGTAAAAACGGTGGCAGACATAAAATCTCACCATTGCTGGACCTCGGAACTCTAGCGGAGGAACGCCCAAAGTATTTTGGACAATGATAAACAAGGCATCACAAAGTCTATAAAACCAAACATTCATTATCTAAAAAATATATATTCCATTTATAAAAGAAATGCCGAAAGGAAGGAAAGAGTGACAGATGGGGAAAAAGACATGGAAATGAGAGGGTAATAGGGGAAGGAGTGAACCAAGAGAGAGAGAGAGAGAGAGAGAGAGAGAGAGAGAGAGAGAGAGAGAGAGAGAGAGAGAGAGAGAGAGAGAGAGAGAGAGAGAGAGAGAGAGAGAGAAAATCAAATCAAATCAAATCAAATCAAATCAAATCAAAGTTTATTTCCAAATCAAATCAAAATTTTATTTCCAGATCGTACATTGAGTAAGCAATAAATTTGGTTTTTTTTAATCAAGCCATCTATCTAACAAAAATCAAACAAACAAACAAGCAAACAAAAGAACCCCCCGCCCCCCCCCCCCCCCCCTCCAAAAAAAAAACTAACCAAAAAACCAAACAAAAAGAAAACAAATACCCCCCCCCCCCACACACACACACACACCAAAAATCCACTTAAACAAAAAACAGACAGATTAACAGAAATGAAGTAGCAAGCAAACAACCAAAGTAACCAAGAAACCCCACCCAAAAAATATTTTGTTAAAACATTGTTACAACTTATAACGACCAAATAAACTCAAAGTAAATTTAAGAAAATACAATGATAATAACAATAATAACAACAATAGTGATAATAATAATGATGATGATAATGCACTGTAAGACTCACTCTCTCACGTAGGCTACACACACACACACACACACGCACACACACACACACACACACACACACACACACACACACACACACACACACACACACACACACACACACACACACACACACAACACACACACACACCACACACACACATGCAACTCACTCACTCACTCACGCACGCACGCATATGCACATACATATCAAACACACACACTCACTCACTCACTCACTCACTCACTCACTCACTCACTCACTCACTCACTCACTCACTCACTCACTCACTCACACTTACACAAGCATATATCCGCGCGCGCACATGCACTTCAGTTGTCTTTTTTAACGTCATAGGAAAAAATAAGTGTGACGGGGCGGTGTCATCGGAATCATAAAGTCAAACAATTATATCAGGTTATAATATCATCCATTTTTTTACATTCATACTTTATATTAGAAAGAAACAAAGCAAAGAAACAAACATAATAAAAACAGAAAACAAGAACAGAACATCCTAAAAACTGATATTCAATCTATCAACAAAACAAGTCGTATAAATCATAACAGACAGACAGACAGACAGACAGACAGACAGACAGACAGACAGAGAGTCAAGTCAAGTCAAGTCAAGTCAAGTCAAAATGATCTTTACTGAGGGTAGAAGATTATTATTTTTCATCCTGCCCTCACAAAAAAATCACTCAAATTGACTTCTAAAACATTCAAAGACAAATATCAGCCTTTGTTGGAAAGCTAAACTACATGAGGATTTTCTTCCAACAAATCTCTCAAGATAAAAAACAAAACAAACCCAAGGCAGTACAACATAAGCTCACGTCATACATACAAATGATAAAAATACAAACTAACATGGGCATGAACAATAACAAGCAGCCAAATGTGAGGTAGTATCGAACAGAAACGTGGACTTAACAGTTTGTCCATCAGATGTTTCTTCAAAAGTTTCTTAAACATTTGTATTGAAGGAACTGATTTTAGAAAGGGAGGTAGGTTATTCCATAATGTTCTTCCTGAATATGCAAGGCTTGATTTATAGAGATTATTATAGGGCAGAAACAGTCTATGGGTAGGCCTGTTTTTATTGACAGCAAAATTTTCCACAATTTTCTTTGGGGCTTTTCTGTTTAATATATTGAACATACTTTTCTATTTTGTACCACTTTATGTCACAGCAAATTTCTCTGCGTGAAATTCATACATACATAGATACTTGTTGAACTACAGTCTGTCTTTGAGTGGAAGAATATCTAGTTCTTTGTACTTGGTGGTGGTCAGTGCAGTGTATTAGGGTTCAATCCGATTAGTTTAACAGCTCTTTTATGTAGGCGGTTTATATACTTTAGATTTGTTTCACTTGCACAGTCCCATAAGGTAGAAACATAATTTATAAGAGATAGAATATGTGCGTGAAAAAATTGTTTTCGTGACAGTA
>CM060319.1:467167-497167 GCA_030674155.1 Stramonita haemastoma | reverse complement strand
ATTATGCACTGACACACACACCTACATAAATTATGCACTTGCTGAAATTAGCAATGGCAACAGCCCCAGCCTGAAGAGATATTCAATCTCAGAATACTCTGTGAGCTGTACCTCCAACACCAACAAGACCTCTACCAAGTATTTATTGATTTTAAGAAGGCATTCGTCAAGGTGTGGCATGCAGCTTTGTGGGTAACCATGAATTTGTACAGCATCAATGTATACCTGATCAGAGTCATCAAAGAGCTGTACAACAAAGCCACCAGAGCACTGTACTACAACAGCAACGTCGGAGAGTGGTTTTTCGAACAACAGTTGGAGTAAGGCAGGGCTGTCTACTCTCACCACTCTTTTCGACATCTTCCTTGAGAGAATCATGGCTGATGCACTGGAACACCATAAAGATTCAATCAACATTGGTGTTAGAACAATCACAAAACTCCGCTACGTAGATGACATTGACGGACTAGCAGGATCAGAACAGAAGCTTGCCAGCTTTAAAGAGCACCTGAACAAGTCAGGCCTCTAAAACATACGGCATGGAAATCAGTGAAGAGAAGACCAAACTGATGTCCAATAACACCAAGGGCATCAGCACTGATATCAGGGTAAATGACCAGAAGCTGAAAACAGTTCAAAGCTTCGAGTACTTGGGAGTGGTTGTATCAAACAAGGGTTCCAAGCCAGAGGCAGTATGCAGGATTGCACAGACAATAACAGCACTGTCAAAACTGAACACCATCTGGAAAAATAAAAATATTTTACTCAACTCCAAGATCAGACTAATGCGCCCCCTTGTCATATCCACATTCATGTATGCCTGTGAATCATGGACTCTGACTGCAGATTTGGAGAGAAGAGTACAGGCGGAAGAGATGAGATGATTCCGGAGACTCCTTGGCATCTCCCACAGAGACCACATAAGCAACGAAGACGTGCATAACAGAATCCAGCAAACCATTGGTCCCTAAGAAAACCTATCAATCGTAAAGAAGCGTAAACTTAAATGGTACGGGCATGTCACAAGATCAAAAGGACTAGCAAAAACAATACTGCAAGGCACTGTCCAGGGAGGAAGAAAAAGAGGCAGACCAAAGAAGAGATGGGGGGACAACATCAGCGAATAGACAGGCTTAGAACTCAACAAAACCTTGAGAAAGGCAGAACAGAGAGAGGAGAGGAGGGAGCTGGTTGTCAAGTCTTCATGGGTGCCCCCACGGTCGTCAGACTAAGGGATATACATATAGATAGATAGATAGATAGATAGATAGATAGATAGATAGATAGATAGATAGATAGATAGATAGATAGATAGATAGATAGATAGATAGATAGATAGATAGATAGATAGATAGATAGATAAAACAGCCTCAACCGTAAAGCGCCCTCCCCCACCCTCCGCCTTCACACATCGGCGCTCTTTTCTTTTATATACTTTTTTCATCAAGCTAGCCATAAAAAACAAAAAACAACAACAACAAAAACACAATTGATTACAGAAGGACAAGAACAACAACCAAGAGAATAAAAAAAGAAAACAGAATCGAAGAACAAAGAAAAACGAAAAAAACAAACAAACAAACAGAAAGCAACAACAAAACTTATCATGGTACAAGGTCTCTTTTCTATAAACGCTACAAGGTCATTTTTTTGCTACATGTTACTAGGTTTGTTGTTGATTTTTTGTTATACGTTACAGGGTCTTTTTTGTTATATGTTACAAGGCCTTTTTGTTATACGTGACAAGGTCTTTTTGTTATACGTTACTGGTTTTTTTTGTTATATTACAAGATCTTTCTTGTTATATTACAAAGTCTTCTTAGTTATACGTTACAAGGTCTTTTTTAAAATTATATTAGAAGGGTTTTATTGTTATACGTTACAAGGTCTTTTTTGTTATACGTTACATGGTCTTTTTTGTTATACGTTACATGGTCTTTTTTGTTATACGTTATATGGTCTTTTCCCTTTGTCACCCATTCCCTTTCCCCTCCTCGTGGGATCTTCCACAAAACGCATCTTAATACACATACCTATAAATGACAAACACATCTTAATACACATACCTATAAATGACAAACACATCTTAATACACATACCTATAAATGACAAACACATCTTAATACACATACCTATAAATGACAAACACATCTTGATACACATACCTATAAATGACAAACACATCTTAATACACATACCTATAAATGACAAACACATCTTAATACACATACCTATAAATGACAAATACAGCTTAATACACATACCTATAAATGACAAACACATCTTAATACACATACCTATAAATGACAAACACATCTTAATACACATACCTATAAATGACAAACACATCTTAATACACATACCTATAAATGACAAACATACCTATAAATGACAAACACATCTTAATACACATACCTATAAATGACAAACACATCTTAATACACATACCTATAAATAACAAACACACCTTAATACACATAACTATAAATGACAAACACATTTTGATACACATTCCTATAAATGACAAACACATCTTAATACACATACCTATAAATAACAAACACATCTTGATACACATACCTATAAATGACAAACTCATCTTGATACACATACCTATAAATGACAAACACATCTTGATACACATACCTATAAATGACAAACACATCTTAATACACATACCTATAAATGACAAACACATCTTAATACACATACCTATAAATGACAAACACATCTTAATACACATTCCTATAAATGACAAACACATCTTGATACACATACCTATAAATGACAAACACATCTTGATACACATACCTATAAATGACAAACACATTTTGATACACATTCCTATAAATGACAAACACATCTTAATACACATACCTATAAATAACAAACACATCTTGATACACATTCCTATAAATGACAAACACATCTTAATACACATTCCTAAAAATGACAAACACATCTTAATACACATTCCTATAAATGACAAACACATCTTAATACACATACCTATAAATGACAAACACATCTTAATACACATACCTATAAATGACAAACACATCTTAATACACATACCTATAAATGACAAACACATCTTAATACACATTCCTATAAATGACAAACACATCTTGACACACATTCCTATAAATGACAAACACATCTTAATACACATAACTATAAATGACAAACACATCTTAATACACATACCTATAAATGACAAACACATCTTAATACACATACCTATAAATGACAAACACATCTTGATACACATTCCTATAAATGACAAACACATCTTGATACACATTCTTTTAAATAATAAACACATCTTGATACACATTCCTATAAATGACAAACACATCTTGATACACATTCCTATAAATGACAAACACATCTTGATACACATTCCTATAAATGACACACATCTTGATACACATACCTATAAATGACAAATACATCTTGATACACATTCCTTTAAATAATAAACACATCTTGATACACATTCCTTTATATAATAAAAACATCTTGATACAATACCAATTAATGATAAACACATCTTGATATACATTCCTAGAAATGATAAATTTGGCACTCACTTTGTTAACTTCGTCACTTCGACTGTTCATAACACAAATATCAACACACTAATGTCGGTTACAACTGTTCATAATACAAATATCAACACACTAATGTCGGTTACAGCTGTTCATAATACAAATATCAACACACTAATGTCGGTTACAACTGTTCATAATACAAATATCAACACACTAATGTCGGTTACAACTGTTCATAATACAAATATCAACACACTAATGTCGGTTACAACTGTTCATAATACAAATATCAACACACTTATGTCGGTTACAACTGTTCATAATACAAATATCAACACACTAATGTCGGTTACAACTGTTCATAATACAAATATCAACACACTAATGTCGGTTACAACTGTTCATAATACAAATATCAACACACTAATGTCGGTTACAACTGTTCATAATACAAATATCAACACACTAATGTTGGTTAGGCTACAACTTACTTCTTTGCTCCTGACCGCCGCTGGGAAATTGGGGTCAAGGTTTATGTCCCAGCCTGGCAAACACTGAATTGGCCCTTGTCCTCGGCTTCTTCACTGTGTAAATCTGGCTGTGGCTGCTACCCCTCAGTTTCAGATAAGAGGTCAAAGTGTGAGGGCGCATGCCCCGTGGTAGGCTCACACAGCCGCTATGGTTGTCTGCCATAAAAGCTATGAGCAAACTGGGTTGTACCGCCTGACAGTACAGGCTCAGTAAGTCTGTCTCCGGCATGCGAGAAAATCGTTATGTTTGAAGTCTCTCTGGAAAAAAAGCAGAAGAGTGGAGCAAGAAGGTAGAAAGTACACATGGAAGAGGTGATCGAATGAAAAGGAATAAGGAAAAAACAAAGAGAGGGATAGAAAAGAAGGAATTCCTAGCACAGAATTTCCAGAGGTTGGAATGCTATATCTAATGACAGGCAAAACAGAAATTTTTAAAAAATACGAATACAAGCTATTTAATATCTTAAAAAAAAAAAAATTCACAAGAAAGTCCTGTGGGTAACAAGCACAGTGAAAAACAACAAACGGGAAAACTTTTATCACATAAATACCACAAATCAGAATCACCATTTCAGGCAAAATATTATCCTATCTATCCATACACAAAGAACATTCACACATCAATGCTATCCTATCTACCCATAAACAAAGAACATTCACACATCAATGCTATCCTATCTACCCATAAAGAAAGAACATTCACATATCAATGCTATCCTATCTACCCATAAACAAAGAACATTCACACATCAATGACATTCATCCACATTTATGTGCTTAAAGTATACAAGCACTAGCACATTACACCTCCCCCCCCCAACACACACTCCAGAATTGGTACGTCATGTCACGCAATTAAATACACCATAATTATAACACCACACAACAGCTTGCTCTCCCTACTTACTTACCCAGGCTTTGTGCTCTAAAGACTAGAGGCAACTCCATAGTCTTCCGAGACTGATGGGTGCCTGCTACTACTACTACTATAGCACTGGAGTAGAATTAACACAAAAAGTTAGAAATCTGCCGTGACTTAAACTGATATAAAATAAAAAGAATAAATAAATAAATAAATAAATAAATGAATAAAAGCCCACGAGTAATGACAAGTAAAACTAGCAATAGCAAGTAAAGGGACTTTTTGTTTTTCCAGCCTTCCATCTCATGTTTGACGTACAGACGCTAGATCTGTAGCCAGTGGTAAGAACATTCCACTTCAATCCCTCGGGACCATCAAGTGGTGGGTGCCAGTGCCTTAATTCCCTTCGTGCATAAACACATGCATAAGATCGAATATGCACGTCAAAGATCCAGTTATTTATGTCAGTTTTCAGTGGGTTATGGAAACACAAACATACCAAGCATACATCCCCGAAATTGGAATGCGGCTACCTTCATGGTGGGCAAATACGGTTGCATACGCAAAATCTCACCATTGGTGAACCTCAGAGCTCTAGCCCAGGAACGGGAAAAAAATGGTATTTTGCCTTTCGTCCCCTGCAAGAGAATAACGTTTTCAAATTCTGCAAAAAACAAACCTGTGAATACACTAATCAACGGCTGTTGTATGGAGGATAAAAATAGAGAGGGTTTAATCCTTTGAATCATATCGTTTAATTGTAATTTATTTAATTAATCAAATTTAATCAATAATTTTTTTTTCATTTATTCTTTTATATCGAGGATAATGGAACAAGCACTCATTGTGCTTTTCTACATCCAGTCCCCGTGTATATGCAGTTGTGTAAAATACTGTCATCTGTTCCCACGAATAAAAGAATTTGCCTTGCCTTGCCTTGCGTTGTCTCTCTCTGTCTCTCTGTCTCTGTCTCAAAATCTTTTATTGTGACTTCTGATTTTTGTCTTCTGATCGAGTGCATTTTTATTACCTTATCATATATAGTGTCCTTATTCTTGTATGTTGTCTGGTTTGCATAAAGCTTTATTGTTTAGTATTTTTACAACTTGATGTATCCCTGAAAAGGGCGGGGACTGGATGTAAAAAAGCACACAAGTGCTTATCTATTATCCTCGAATAAAATATTTTGCCTTGCCTTGCCTTGCCTTGCCTTGCCTTGTCTCTACACGAGTGCTTTTCTAATACCCTCGAATAAAAGAATTTGCCTTGCCTTGCCTTGCCCTCTCTCTCTCTCTCTCTCCTCTCTCTCTCTCTCTCTCTCTCTCTCTCTCTCTCTCTCTCTCTCTCTCTCTCTCTCTCTCTCTCTCTCTCACACACACACACACACACACATAATCTAGCATAAACTTATCATTAGATAGAAGTGTTTTGGTTCCTATGTTGATTTTGAAATTGTATTCTTATTGTCTAAATAAGGACAGTGTTTTCTGTTGTTTGAAAAAAACATTCTTTTGTTTTGTTTGTTGTTGCTTTTCACCCTCATATAATTATAATATGCTACGAATCAATGTATCTGTTTTAGCATAAAATATTTAATGCTCGGGTCAGTTGCGGATTAGGTGTTTATTGAATACACATCTATCTCTTTTGTTTGATCAAAAATTGTTAATGTATCAGTTGGGGATTTTGTAGTTGAATATTATATCTATCTCCTTTCTTTAAATCATAGGTTGAACTTTTGTTGTTCAAGGTGGCGGTTTTTACGAGAGAGGGGCTTGCTATGGTATCCTTTTTTGTGTTTTGTCTTTGTTTTTTTTTGTTTTTGTTTTTTAGGGGGTTTACTTTTGTTTTCATAGGTCGTAATCAGGGCAAGAAAGGATAAAGAATAGTTTGTGAATGCTTATCTGTACTAGTTGTCACCCTTCTCTTCTTCTTCTTCTCTCGTTCGCTTTACACTGTCAGATATGTCTGGGGAAAGTAATGGCATGTCCTTTCCAGCTCCTCTCGTGGGCCGTTCAGCTTGGTGTGTAGGGTTATCTCTATCGGCCACACTTTCTTCCTCAGGTCGTTGAAAAGTGTTCACCTCTGAAGGATGTGCTCGCCTGTCTGGTTTTCTTTACCACAGGCACACAGGGGAGAAGGAGCGAGTTTCAGCTTCGTGGACATATGGTGGTTTAGCCTGTTGTGGCGAGGCCAAGTTTGGGCGAGGCGACCATCCTCAACCAGGGGGGTCCCCGGTGGCGGATAGGGGGTTAGCAGCGAAAGCAGCCCCGGACCAACTGGCGATGTTCTTATCAGGATGGGGCGGGACAACAGGTGGCTCTGTTGTCTCCAAGAAATATCCCATAGGCTATGACCTACAACGGGAACATCACGCGATCAAGAGCCGCGGTAAAAGCTCTGTCCCCTGGGCTATCAGGGTTACAGGAGATAAGGGTGGGGTAACCCTGACAGAAACCTAGAGGGCTGAAGTCAGCGGTATCGGGCCATAGGCGCCCTATAACAAATCACGATACCATGCAAAAAACCGCATGAAGACACTGCCTGTCACCATTGAAAATAAAGATTATTATATAAAAAAAATAAGTGGGGCTATGGAAATTCTAAGATCTCTAAATAAATATGCGCTATCCAGTTCCCATGTGTATGCAGTTTTGTAGATCTTATCATCTGTTCCCTCCCACCTTATTAAAAAGAAAACGAAAAATATTTTTTAGATGTGTTTTAAACTGATCCGGTTTTTTTTTGTTTTTTTTTAATAGCTTTTAAATGTTTGAGAAATTACTCCACAATCACTGCCTTAATGCAAGAAGCTCCATTTGTACAGTTTATTTCCGTGTCTTGGAAATATTAGCAAATGGTTATGTCTATGCTTGTTAATTTCGAAAGCTTTGTTTATCTTGGATGTGCATTAACTGCTAAAGGTAAGTAGGCTTTGATCTATGTTTGAGAGAATTAGCTTTATACCTTTGTATCCTAATTTGTTCATTTGCACCATGGGTTTTCCAGTTAGGGTTAGTCCGGCGCCACACACGTGGGAGATGGCAGGGGAGGGAGTATGTATAGGGTGCCATACTATCCAGGTGCCTTGTGGTCTGTGGCCGTGCAAAAGTCGGGGCAGGACGGGCCCTAAAACGGCTCTCCGGGTCCCGTCTTTGCCCCAAACTGCACCTTTTTGGCAGGGGGGTGGGTATGCATGCGCGCTTTTTGAAGGGGGTAGGTATGCATGCGCGCACGCGCGCGCGCGCTGGTGTTTGTCAATGCATTTGTTTGTGTGCCCGCATGTGGCGGGGACCCTGCAGTTTGCCCTGGTGTGTCATACTGCTGTATATTGTCATGATTATTGGGCCCCTCGCTTGGTTTTCGGTGCGTACACTGTACCCGATTTCCTTGCCACAAACTAGCTTTCTCAGCTCCTGAGGGTTCTGTGTCGCCACAAGTCCGGCGCCACACACGTCGGAGATGGTAGGGGAGGGAGTATGTATAGGGTGTCATACTGTCCTGGTGCCTTGCGGTCTGTGGCCGTGCAAAAGTCGGGGCAGGACGGGCCCGAAATCGGCTCTCCAGGTCCCGTCTTTGCCCCAAACGGCACCATTTTGGCAGGGGGGGTGGGTATGCATGCGCGCACGTGCGCGCGCGCTGGTGTTTGTCAGTGCGTTTGTTTGTGTGCGCACATGTGGCGGGGACCCTGCAATTTGTCCTGGTGCGTCATACTGCTGTATATTGTCATGATTATTGGGCGCCGTGCTTGGTTTTCGGTGCGTACACTGTACCCGATTTCCTTGCCACAAACTAGCTTTCTCAGCTCCTGAGGGCTTCGGTGTCGCCACAAGTCCGGCGTCACACACCTCGGAGATTGTAGGGGAGGGAGTATGCATAGGGTGCCATACTGTCCAGGTGCCTTGCGGTCTGTGGCCGTGCAAATGTCGGGGCAGGACGGGCCCGAAAACGGCTCTCCGGGACCCGTCTTTGCCCAAAACGGCACCGTTTTGTCAGGGGGGTGGGTATGCATGCGCGCACGTGCGCGCGCGCGCTGGTGTTTGTCAGTGCGTTTGTTTGTGTGCGCGCATGTGGCGGGGACCCTGCAGTTTGCCCTGGTGCGTCATACTGCTGTATATTGTCATGATTATTTGGCGCCCTGCTTGGTTTTCAGTGCGTACACTGTACCCGATTTCCTTGCCACAAACTAGCTTTCTCAGCTCCTGAGGGCTTCGGTGTCGCCACAAGTCCGGCGCCACACACGTCGGAGATGGTAGGGGAGGGAGTATGCATAGGGTGCCATACTGTCCAGGTGTCTTGCGGTCTGTGGCCGTGCAAAAGTCGGGGCAGGACGGGCCCGAAAACGGCTCTCCGGGTAACGTCTTTGCCCCAAACGGCACCATTTTGGCAGGGGGGTGGGTATGCATTATTTTGTATTTTGTATTTTGTATTTTGTACCACTTTATGTCACGGCAGATTTCTCTGCGTGAAATTCGGGCTGCTCTCCCCGGGGAGAGCGCGTCGCCACATGTGCAGCGCCTACCCTTTTTTTTTTTTTTTTTTTTCCCTGCATGCAAGTGTATTTGTTTCCCTATCAGAGTGGCTTTTTTCTACAGAATTTTGCCAGGGACAACCCCCTTGTTGCCGTGGGTTCTTTTACGTGCGCTAAATAGTGATGTGTAACACACGGGACCTCGGTTTATCGTCTCATCCGAAAGACTAACGCCCAGACCACCACTCATGGTCTAATGGATGGGGAAAAAGTTTTCGGTCCAAACGGGGTACGAACTCCGCACACTCCGACCCGTACTTTTTGCTTTCTAGGCAAGGCGCGTGACCACCTAGACCACCGATCCACCGCATGCGCATGCGCGCGCGCTGGTGTTTGTCAGTGCGTTTGTTTGTGTGCACGCATGTGGCGGGGACCCTGCAGTTTGCCCTGGTGCGTCATACTGCTGTATGTTGTCATGATTATTTGGCGCCTTTCTTGGTTTTCGGTGCGTACACTGTACCCGATTTCCTTGCCACAAACTAGCTTTCTCAGCTCCTGAGGGCTTCGGTGTCGCCACAAGTCCGGCGCCACACACGTCGGAGATGGTAGGGGAGGGAGTATGCATAGGGTGCCATACTGTCCAGGTGCCTTGCAGTCTGTGGCCGTGCAAAAGTCGGGGCAGCACGGCCCCGAAAACGGCTCTCCGGGTCCCGTCTTTGCCCCAAACGACACCTTTTTCGCAGGGGGTTGGCATGCATGCGCGCACGCGCGCTCGCGCGCTGGTGTTTGTCAGTGCGGTTGTTTGTGTGGGCACGTGAGGAGGGGACCGTGCAGTTTGCCCTGGTGCGTCATATTGCTCTATATTGTCATGATTATTGGGCGCCCTGCTTGGTTTTCGGTGCGTACACTGTACCCGATTTCCTTGCCACAAACTAGCTTTCTCAGCACTTGAGGCCTTCGGTGTCGCCACAAGTCCGGCGCCACACATGTGGAAGATGGCAGGAGAGGGAGTATGCATACGGTGCCTTATTGTCCTGGTGCCTCGAGGTCTGTATCCGTGCAAAAGTCGGGGCGGTACGGGCCTGAAATCGGCTCTTTGGGTCCCGTCTTTGCCCCAAACTGCACCTTTTTGGCAAGGGGGTGGGTATGTATGCGCGCACGCGCGCGCGCGCTGGTGTTTGTCAGTGCGTTTGTTTGTGTGCGCGCATGTGGCGGGGACCCTGCAGTTTGCTCTGGTGCATCATACTGCTGTATATCGTCATGATTATTGGGCGCCCTGCTTGGTTTTCGATGCGTACACTGTACCCGATTTCCTTGCCACAAACTAGCTTTCTCAGCACTATAGGCCTTCGGTGTCGCTACAAGTCCGGCGCCACACACGTGGAAGATGGCAGGGGAGGGAGTATGCATACGGTGCCATATTGTCCTGGTGCCTCGAGGTCTGTAACCGTGCAAAAGTCGGGGCAGTACGGGCCTGAAAACGGCTCTTTGGGTCCCGTCTTTGCCCCAAACTGCACCTTTTTCGCATGGGGGTGGGTATGCATGCGCGCACTCGCGCTGGTGTTTGTCAGTGCGTTTGTTTGTGTGCGTGCATGTGGCGGGGACCCTGCAGTTTGCCCTGGTGCATCATACTGCTGTATATTGTCATTATTATTGGGCGCCCTGCTTGGTTTTCGGTGCGTACACTGTACCCGATTTCCTTGCGACAAACTAGCTTTCTCGGCACTTGAGGCCTTCGGTGTCGCCACATGTTCGGCGCCACACACGTCGGAGATGGCAGGGGAGGGAGTATGCATATGGTGCCATATTGTCCTGGTGTCTCGAGGTCTGTAACCGTGCAAAAGTCGGGTCCGTACGGGCCTGAAAACGTCTCTTTGGGTCCCGTCTTTGCCCCAAACTGCACCTTTTTGTCAGAACATTGCGCTCGTAATTTGACAACCCGAGTTCGATTCCTGTTCGAGGGGATTTTGCTCCTGGAGTGAACATCAGTGATGACTCCACTCTCCCCAAAAGTCCTTCGATGGGACTATAAACCTAGGCCCCGTGTGCGAACGCACCAAGATGCCATGTGCGAACGCACGCAGAACATCTTGCGCACACGTTAAAACATGTTCTACTTTTTGCAAGAGTAGGCCATTGTTTGCCAGTTGGAACGGATGACAAAATTTACAAAACTGCATACACACAGGGACTGGCTGTAATAAAAGCACATGAATGCTTATTCCATTATCCTCGAAATTAATTAGATAAATGTATAAAACACACACGCACGCATTCAAAATGTATAGAAACAGAAAAAAGCTGTCACAAAAACATACTTAACTTCAAATGCAGTGTTTTTGTATACTCAACTGCACATTCTCCTTAAAACATAAAAAACATTACGCACAAACATTAACAGGATGGCTAACCAACATGCAGGACAGAGCAAAATGTTTATCATACACACACACACACACACACACACACACACACACACACACACACACACACACACACCCCACACACACACACACACACAAACAATATGTATATCATATATATTTTTCTTTTATAAAGGCCTCAGTTACATGCAGATCGTGGAGCACCATCTTTTCGTTTTTTGTTTTTATTTGTTTATTCGCTCACTTTCGTGTGGGTGCTCTACACGTCTTTCTTCATTGGCCGAACAAAAAATAATTGTCAATCAAAAACAATATACAGACTACAATTCACACGTTAAGTGAACAAGAAAATAAAATGTCACCAAAACTAAGAAACAAGCAATAATAAAACAAACTGTCTTGAACAATTCGCCAGTCTAAAAGAAAATAAAAATATAATGGCTTGTATTTGTGGAGGCTACTTACTTTTTTTTTTCAAGTCTAAACCCCATTGAAAAACCATGATTCCAAGCTATAAAAAGGTACATCAATATAAAAATCAACTATCAATTCACATGTGCGTTGACTCACATGTACGCACATCAGAGCACCAAAAATGTGCAACAATACAAAAGCAGGGCATATTTCTAACATTGACTGTCTAGAAATATAAAAAAAAATTCCGTTTAATATCAGAAGGTATCCTCAATACCGATTTAAAACCAAAGACGTGTAAAGTTTCTAGAAAAACTTTTTTTTTTTCGGAAGGGGGGGGGGGAGAAAAGATATCTGAATATTCAAAATATATTTAGAAAACGTACATTAGCTTTGCTTAAAAAAAAATATATATATTTAAATACGGGAGAATAACGTGTAGATCTATAAGCATCAAAAGTCCTCACTAGCAAGCCAAGAAAAATCTAAACAAAAAAAGAATAAAACAAACAAACAGATAAAATTAAAGTACAATTTTTTTTTCAACCAGGTCAAAACTTCTGGCCATCACAGCAATAGATAAAAATGAATGACAAAAAAATTTCAGTCAGGTCAAAATTACTGGCCATCACAGCAATGGATAAAAATGAATGACAAAAAAAATTCAGTCAGGTCAAAATTACTGGCCATCACAGCAATACCCAAATATTTGTCCATGGACCAGTTAATCCAGCTTTTACAGAGAGTAAATGAGAAACTATATATATATATATATATATATATATATATATATATATATATATATATATATATATATATATATATATATATAATCAGATCATGGAGCACCATATCTTTTATTCATCTTTTTTTCTTTCTTTCTTTGTTTTCTTGTATGTGGGTGCTCTACACGTCTTTCTTCATTGGCCGAAAAAACAACTGAAAAAAATTCAGTCTCTCTAAAATTACACATGGTCATAGCAAGACAAAAATGTTTCTTGAGCACATCAGTCAATCCAGTTTTACGACAAAAGATATAACAAAGCACACATAACTATTACATATAAACCCCAACAACAAATAAATGGCCAAATAATATATTTTGTGGGCCCCAAGCTTTTCTACTATCCATTAGACCATGAGTGGTGGTCTGGGTGCTAGTCTTTAGACGAGATGACAAACCGAGGTCCCGTGTGTTACACATCATTATTTAGCGCACACAAAAGAACCCATGGCAACAAGAGGGTTGTCTCTGACAACATTCTGTAGAAAAAAGTCACTCTGATAGGGAAACAAATACACTTGCAGACAGGAAAAAGAAAAAAAAAATGGGTGGCGCTGCGCTTGTGGCCACGCACTCTACTCCCGGGAGAGCAGCTCGAATTTAACACAGAGAAATCTGCTGTGACAAAGTGGTATAAAATATAAAAATAAAATTAAATTAAATCAATATATATTAGGCCTCAGTTGCATGCAGATCATGGAGCACCATCTTTTTACATCTGTTTGGTGGGTGCTTCACACGTCTCTCTTCATTGGCAAAAAAAAAACGCTCGAAAAAGCAAAAACAGAAAAAGGAAAAAAGTCTTTCCCTTCCCATCTCATTCCTATCATCCATGAACCTGAATCAGCATTTCTCATCTTCCCTATGTCCGGAGCACTAACTGCCCCAGTGTGAATTGCTGCCTGCGTCTATTCATGTTCAGCGGCAGTGAACAGTCGGCTGGATTTATTGGTGCTCTAGTGTGTGCTGCTGCTGCTGCATGCGTTTCTACAGGTGTAAACCAGTGATTTACAATTGTCTGGGTTTATTTTTGCTCTAGTGTGTATGTGGTAGTGTTAAATTCTAATCCTTCAATTCTAGCTTTTTTTTGCTTTTGCTGCACACTTTCCTGACATTATCATGTGCCTTTGTTTTTCCTGGGCTTAGTTTGGTTTTTTCAGGGGGATAATCATGCTTGTATTTATTTTACAACCTTTTGCTCTGGCAATTTTTCCAGTGGGTATTGCAGCCTGGTCACCACAAGTAAAGGTGACCATTTCCTGGCCTAACATCAGTTGTGACAGGACTATACCAAATTTCAGGTTTAGAAAGATCAACTAAACGCATTCAGAAAAAAACAGAGCTAGAGACAACCTGGTGTTAGGGACTGCGTATAACAAGGTTCACGACGGGACTATGAATTAAGTGCATAAGGACCAATATTGTTTCCTTTGAATTCACAAGTTAAAAAAACAGGGCCAAATCCCTCTGGAGTTTTGCAAACATTCAAAAAAATCATTTCAAAGCCATTATCCAATCAGAAATTTGAGAAACAAGCCCTCAAATAACGCTAGCCCAGCTTATTTCAACTACCATATAAGGGTTTTATACAGCTTTATAATCATACCATCAGAATAAAACGAGAGGAAACTCGTTAATTATAGGCCAAGCTAATAAATCTAATCTAACAAAGCTATCTGGGCACCCCAACACTTCAACAGATTGATGTAACAAAAAAAGGAAAACTTGCTTACCAGTGATCATTTACAGGATTGCCAAAAATTTGGGAATTAAAAAAAAATCTTGATATCAATAATCACATTAAGAGTAGCTTTATCGTTTTTATTTCAACAGCTCTATAAGAAAAAATATCTTGAAATGAAATTAATGTAGTCGATGGAAAATTTTGGAACATTACACAGTGACCAACGCTTCATTATAAAGGGAGGAGCTTTATTTCGCGACACCAACTCAATAGGAATGGAAGGATTTATACTTTATACCAAATAATTAAATAGGAAAAGAAAAGCTTTATACTTTAGACACCAACTCACTACAGGGGAAAGAACTGTAAACCTTGAAAAGAACTAGTTTCATTTGAAGCAGAATCTACAGGTGGAAAGTGACAAAGATAAAACAGTGCATGGACTTCATCACACCCGTATGTGCAAAAATATTACATTTTGACACCAACTAACTCAATATGAAAGGAACTACTCTATACATCAATTACAACTCAATATGAAGAGAAGAACTTTATACTTTGATATCAGCTAACTCAATATGAATGGAAGAACTTTGTACTTTGATACTATAATGATAGCATTACATTGAATGTGAAGGGGAAACAACTTTACACTTTGATACCAGCTAATTCAATGTGCGGAAAAACACTATACTTCGGTAGTAACTAATTCAATACAAAAACAACTTTTTAGATACCAGCTCACTCCATATGACATACAAGTGTTTTAGACCTTGATACCAATGAAATCATTTTCAAAGAAAAAGCTTTACACTTTGATACCTGTCACCCCCTAATGGGACAACACTTTGAAACCCCCCTTCCCACCTATCACACCTCTAATTTAAACGACACAAAACAGACGCCAATGAATATTTCAAAGAATTTATTTACAAAACATCCAACCATTTACTAAACCAAAACAAACACAACTCACTCAACCTTTCCACCAGTTCAACACCACAACATCACAACACTACAACATCACCAGCCTCACGACCAGAGCCAAACCCAACCTCACCTCTTCAATCTCCTCACGACAATACTAAGTCAATATAAAAATCAAAGTCAACACCCATCAAAACAACGTATCCAAACCATGTCAGTATCACAAAAAAACACCTCTCACTCTCACCTTATAACACAGCTGTCCCTACCAGCTATCTGGCACTAACAGAAAACTAGCTCCCCCCCCCCCCTTTCGAAGTCCAGAAACACCACATATTTACAAGTCCTTTGAATAATTCAACGCACGGGGATCCACGGGAATAACCTTTCCACAAGGGAGAAAAAAAAAACATAACAGTCACAGGTAAAGAATATTTCCAAGACTTCTGGTACAGCAGGCTCTGGTAAAGAAAGTTCTTAAGTCCTCTTGCACATAAACACAGGTGGGGAGGAAAAGTGTCTTCAAGTCCTCTGGTACATAAAACAGGTGGAAAATTCTCAAAGTCCAAAAAAAAATATCAACCAGAAATTCATGATTACTACGACCCAATCCTCACCGGTCGCTGCACCCACACACAACCAGCATCTTGCCACACACCGGCAAAATAACAACCGTCAATACTTCAATTCCAATAACAGAAAACACACACACAAAACCAACCCCCCCCAAAAAAAAAACGACGCTGTCAACTCCTCCTCCGAGGAGTGGCACCAAGCCCACAGCTCAAATTAACATCGATAAAAAAAACCCTCAACACCCAAGACAACTAAAGCCATCAAACGAGACAGCTACCCCACTCCTCCTCCGAGGAGCTTGACCCATCTGACTCTTCGCTGGACCAACTCTCTCCTCCTTTGATGAAAATTCTATCTTAAGATATATCACTCACATCAAGAACTTACACTACAAACACAGGATCCACGTACACAACAAACATCACTGTCACGAATCGACCCAGGATCGAATCCTCACACCCCTTCACCACCCCACTTACACCTCTCCTGACCGCCAGGGTGAAGGACTAGCGCCCTGGACACGGAGGGAGAGGTGTGGTTTTAAGGGGACTGACGGGAGGTCCTTTACCTCCACACCATTTTTTTCCACCCTCCCCACTTTTGTTTTTTATTTTTGTGATCCATACCCCTGAGCGCAGGTTAGTGTGCGCATGGGATTTTTATGTAACATGTTGTGTAGCCATGCGTTAAACTCCCTGAGTGGCCGCGTACGAGGTGCCCGTGCGTGGCGGGGTTTTCCGCCGAAACCGGGGTGAGAGCTCACCTGAGTTCAGGTGATAGAAGGCATATATTGCCTGTCGTGATGCCACCCCGGCGACACCTTGTGCTCGGTAGCCAAGGTGCAGGGACAGAGCTCCTTGCCGACGCAGGAGTGGTGGTGCCGCGATCGGCACAAGATGTTATCCACACGAGCTGTCTGAGGTATGTAGCCTGTGGCAGAAATCAAATTTATTTTATTTTGTTTAGACACTCGGAAGTGTCCAACATTTTTTCGGATGCATGCAACTTATTTGTTTTAAACTATTTACTCATTTCCGCCGACTGGAGTGAGTGGGTGTTGCACCGGGGTTTCGAACCCACGACTTCACCACTTTATGTTTTGGTTCCAATAGTTTCTTCTCTCGAACTCTGCCTTGGTGGGGAAGAGAGAAGATAGGTTTTCCGATCACGCAGATTCCATTTGGTTCCAAGACTTTATTTTCAGCCTTCACTCTTTTGTTTCTTTTTATGATTCTGGGGTTTTCGGGCCGTCGCGGTGGATTGAAACTGGAGGGGACCGCAGGTTCACCGGCGTCGTCTGATTGAAGTACTACCCCAGTAATCCGTCCTGTTCCTCTGACTGTGGGAATATATGTTGCAGTCAGAGGTTATGTTGTGTTTATTTGTATGTCTGTGTGACAGCTTGTTTGAACTTGCAGTTGTAACCTCATGGAGGAGTTACTATGGAAATTGTTATGATGGAAATTGTTGTGGATTGTTAAGGTGGGGGAAGGCAAGGGATGGAGGGGGGTTGACACTCAGTATGTGACCAAATATTAATTCCTGGCCACAGGTTGTTGTTGTTTGTGTGTGGGCAGGCGGCAGCAGGGGCCGTTTGTGTTTTGGGCAGACGGGACTGAATGTCGGGTGGGACAGACCTCGGGTCTGGACAGCGTGTCGGGCAGAACACCGCACCCGGCGTTCCAGCGGACCTCTCCGGGCCATCGTAGCAGAGAGGATGACGAGTAGAGCGGGCACTTTCCACAGCATGCTGGGAGCCTGAGCTGGACACTGGCGTCCAACGCGTCCAGCGCCTCAGTGTCAGCACTGTGACATTTTCCAAAGTTGAGTGTCCCCCCACGTTTTCCCGTCCTGATGCCTTTCCCCCGCATTGTGAACAGTCTGTGAGAATGTGTGTGTGAGAGAGTATTATTTTCATTTACTTTTTCTTGTTTATATGCATTTGTGTAGAGGGTTAGGGGTGTTAGGAAGGGAGGAGGGGGGGAAAAGGGGCATGTTAGCTTAGAATTGTTTAAATGTGTATGAAAGTGAAATAAAGCGTCTTGTTTGTAAATGTTTATTTTTGCCTTTTGAGTTGTGTTTTGAGAGATTGCTGTGACCGCCACCCCCTTTTCCGGACGAATTTTAAACGAGCTAGTTGCAGCAGGAGATCTAACCTCGTCCTTTTTGGACGCTGGGGATTTTGTGTTGTGACAATTTTGGGGGCTCGTCCGGGATCGGAATTAAAAGTGCAGTGTGGCATTGCAGCTTTCTCGCGGGCACACCAATAGGCTGTTTTGTCTTTGCCCCTTTCTACTAGTCTTTTCTTCTTAGTGTCGTAGGTTGTTGTCATTGTCAATAGTTGTAGTTATTATTTGGTTGTGGGGAAATTAGCGGTGGTAGGGTTACAGAAGTAGGTAGTTAAACAATTACTGGGTGATCGAGTGCTTGCACGCGCGGGTTGGTTGCGGTCCCCATCTTTTTCTGATCCGTCGCGTCGCGTTCGTTGCCTAACTTCTGTTCCTTGGTTTTGAGTCCTACTCGTGTGTGTGGTGCGCGGATAAAGCCACTTGTTCTCTTTGGTTGGGGTCATTTGGTGCGTAGCCCGAGTAGGACTGGATTCGAACCCGTTTATTGTGGTACTGGTCGGCTAGGGAGAGAGAATTGCGATGGCTGATAAACAGGAGGGCGTGGGCAATGTTAGGGATCAGCGGGTCCTGAAGGACTCCCAGGGTCCAGTGACCAGAGCAGTGGCACGCAGAGCAGGGGGCATGCTCCCTGGGATAGGGGGTGTTAGTTCTCCTCGGAATGTTGCCCTCGCGTTTGTCACCACCGGCACTCCCACCACTGCCACCGTTACGACTTCGATGTCAGGAATACAGGGTATGACATTCGCTTCCGTGACTTCGGTCTCCACTTCCAGAGGGAAGGGTGCAGGGGCACAGCCCCTGAGTACTCCTAGTAGGTCCAGGCTAGGTGGAGGGTTTGCTCAGCATCCCTCTGAGGTGAGAGAGCCTGCCTCACCTCCGTATGTTGCCTCTACTTCGTCTCAACCTGTGGGAATGGAAGCGTTGCTTCTGTGGTTGAGGGAGCGTAGTGAAGAAGAGGAGAAAGAGCGCGTCCGTCGCGATGAAGAAAAGAAAGAGCGCGTCCGTCGCGAGGAAGAAGAGCGGAAAGAGCGCGCCCGTCGCGAGGAAGAAGAGCGGAAAGAGCGCGTCCGTCGCGAGGAAGAAGAGCGGAAAGAGCGCGTCCGTCGCGAGGAAGAAGAGCGGAAAGAGCGCGTCCGTCGTGAGGAAGAAAGGAAAGAACGCGTCCGTCGTGAAGAAGAAGAAAGGAAAGAGCGCGTCCGTCGCGAGGACCTGGAGGTTCGGGAACGCCTCCATCGCGAGGAATTGCGGCAAAGGAAGGAGGCAGAAGAGAGACGGGATCGCCTCCATCGCGAGGAATTACGAGAGATGAAAGAGGCGGAAGAGCGGAGAGAGCGCCACTACCGGGAAGAGTTTGAACTTCTTAGGGAGCAGATTGCTCAGAGCACCAAAGCGCTACAGCAGGCCAGTCAGGTTCCAGGGACTGGCATTAAGCTTCCATCCCTGAAACTCCCTCAGCTGCAGGACGGAGATGACATAGATCAATTCATAGATCATTTTGTCTCTGCAGCTGAGGTGGGTGGACTCAATGATCAGCAGAAGAAGGCCTACATGGCCAATTCCTTGACGGGTAAAGCCAGGGAGGCTTTCAATGCCCTCCATTCAGGGGCTTCTTTCCAGGAACTTTTAGACGCTCTCAGGCGAAAATTCCATCTTACACCTGAGGCGTATCGGCGAAAGTTCCGCGAAGCTTGCAGGGAGGACGATGAGTCTTTCTATGACTTTGGCGAGCGCCTGAGGCGTGTCCTCAACTTATGGGAGAAGCTTTCTGGAAAGGATCTGAGAGAGCTGATCCTCACAGAGCAGTTCTACTGTGGGATCACTGATCAGTTGGCAACGGAAGTCCGGTGCCACAATCCAGATGGCTTTGATGGCATCATGAAAAAGGCCCAAGTTATCTGGGAGGCCAGAGAGTTTAATCCGGGTGGCCTTAATCCACCCATATCCACCCAATTCTCTACAGCTGAGTCTTGGACAGATGATGGGGAGCCTTCTAGAGCCCCGAGTGTGTCATTGTCCCCTACAAATGAAGTGAGGGCTCGTGCCTTGAAGGAACGGGGCTGTTTCAAGTGTGGAAAGATGGGCCACCGTGCCAAACGTTGTCCAGCTACCACTAAGCCCAGGAGAAGGCAGAGTTCTATCATTAGTGGGTATTCGAGCATGTCTGCTGAGGGCTCTACCTGTGATGTGGATACTGAACTTCCAGCCGTTATAGCGGGAGTGGCCACAACAAAGGCAGCAGCTAAGGAAGCTAGAGATCAGCTCAGACCACCCAGAGTGCTGAGTCAGGAGGGGGTTGACCTCAAGGTCGACAGGAAGACCCTTATTAACCTTCAGAAAGGGGACCCCTCACTGAACACTCTGTGGGCCAGGGTACAGGCGACTGAGGATCAGAGGGCAGGCCCTGAGGTACAATATGTTGCATCCAAGGGAGTCCTTACCCGCATCTTCCACAAGGGACTCCTCAGACAGAGGCAACTTCTGGTGCCTCAGTGCTTGAGAGAAACAGCACTCAGAGCGACACATGTCACCCACACAGGACACCTGGGTGCAAGACGCACTCTGAAGCGCCTATGGCAGCAGTTTGCCTGGCCAGGTATGACCAGGGACGTCAGGGAGTATTGCCGCTCTTGCGTGGTCTGCCAGAAGACACCCAGGGGGAAAAGCAGCAAGATTTCTTTGGGGTCAGTACCCCCAGCAACTATCCTACGTGAGATGGTGAGTGCTGGCCTGATGGGTCCCATCCTAACCTCGGTTGAGAAAGGTGCGGCTGGCATCTCTGGATGGCGAACACAATCCACTCCAGTGTTCCCATCGTTTCTGCCCAGGAGGCCACCAATACCTGGGACGGACCATCAGGCTTTGACCTCACTCATTCAGCCTCTGATCCATCAACAGAGTCGACAATGTGGGAGGAGACTTTCTTAATGGGATGTCTGCTGGAGATTACTCCTCGAAATGTGACGCAGGTAGGCATAGTGAGCCATAGGAGTGTGAGCTCTCCTGCTTACTCACACATAGACTTAGGGGGTTGCTATAGTGAAGCATAGGGAACTGGACCCTCCCCATTACCAGTAAGAGAGATGAAACCGAATATTACCATTCCCCTCAAATTGAGACACTCCCTTTAGGAGGGCTTTGCCGCACCCTCCGACCTTTGACCTCACAAAAGGGTACTAGTCCACCCTGGGGTCAGTTCTGTTGCAGGCGGGCCCATGGGAGAGCCGGTAGCTTCCCTTGGTAGGCCTGTATCTTTTCCCAGTTCCCTACCTCCCCGGAAGCTCCACGCCAGGTGGCGTCATCCATTAAGAGGGCTGAAAATCCGGGAAAGGTATGGGAGGGATTGGCTGTCATGGCTTTGCCTACACAACTGGCATAGACCCTCAGGTGGGTGAGATGCCGGTGCTGGGCCTGGTAATGATGATCACTCCTATGGGAAGCGGCGGAGGATCGACCTGGGGTGAGGTTCTGGCGACCCTCACTTTTGGTGGGGGATTTGTCACGAATCGACCCAGGATCGAATCCTCACACCCCTTCACCACCCCACTTACACCTCTCCTGACCGCCAGGGTGAAGGACTAGCGCCCTGGACACGGAGGGAGAGGTGTGGTTTTAAGGGGACTGACGGGAGGTCCTTTACCTCCACACCATTTTTTTCCACCCTCCCCACTTTTGTTTTTTATTTTTGTGATCCATACCCCTGAGCGCAGGTTAGTGTGCGCATGGGATTTTTATGTAACATGTTGTGTAGCCATGCGTTAAACTCCCTGAGTGGCCGCGTACGAGGTGCCCGTGCGTGGCGGGGTTTTCCGCCGAAACCGGGGTGAGAGCTCACCTGAGTTCAGGTGATAGAAGGCATATATTGCCTGTCGTGATGCCACCCCGGCGACACCTTGTGCTCGGTAGCCAAGGTGCAGGGACAGACCTCCTTGCCGACGCAGGAGTGGTGGTGCCGCGATCGGCACAAGATGTTATCCACACGAGCTGTCTGAGGTATGTAGCCTGTGGCAGAAATCAAATTTATTTTATTTTGTTTAGACACTCGGAAGTGTCCAACATTTTTTCGGATGCATGCAACTTATTTGTTTTAAACTATTTACTCATTTCCGCCGACTGGAGTGAGTGGGTGTTGCACCGGGGTTTCGAACCCACGACTTCACCACTTTATGTTTTGGTTCCAATAGTTTCTTCTCTCGAACTCTGCCTTGGTGGGGGAAGAGAGAAGATAGGTTTTCCGATCACGCAGATTCCATTTGGTTCCAAGACTTTATTTTCAGCCTTCACTCTTTTGTTTCTTTTTATGATTCTGGGGTTTTCGGGCCGTCGCGGTGGATTGAAACTGGAGGGGACCGCAGGTTCACCGGCGTCGTCTGATTGAAGTACTACCCCAGTAATCCGTCCTGTTCCTCTGACTGTGGGAATATATGTTGCAGTCAGAGGTTATGTTGTGTTTATTTGTATGTCTGTGTGACAGCTTGTTTGAACTTGCAGTTGTAACCTCATGGAGGAGTTACTATGGAAATTGTTATGATGGAAATTGTTGTGGATTGTTAAGGTGGGGGAAGGCAAGGGATGGAGGGGGGTTGACACTCAGTATGTGACCAAATATTAATTCCTGGCCACAGGTTGTTGTTGTTTGTGTGTGGGCAGGCGGCAGCAGGGGCCGTTTGTGTTTTGGGCAGACGGGACTGAATGTCGGGTGGGACAGACCTCGGGTCTGGACAGCGTGTCGGGCAGAACACCGCACCCGGCGTTCCAGCGGACCTCTCCGGGCCATCGTAGCAGAGAGGATGACGAGTAGAGCGGGCACTTTCCACAGCATGCTGGGAGCCTGAGCTGGACACTGGCGTCCAACGCGTCCAGCGCCTCAGTGTCAGCACTGTGACATTTTCCAAAGTTGAGTGTCCCCCCACGTTTTCCCGTCCTGATGCCTTTCCCCCGCATTGTGAACAGTCTGTGAGAATGTGTGTGTGAGAGAGTATTATTTTCATTTACTTTTTCTTGTTTATATGCATTTGTGTAGAGGGTTAGGGGTGTTAGGAAGGGAGGAGGGGGGGAAAAGGGGCATGTTAGCTTAGAATTGTTTAAATGTGTATGAAAGTGAAATAAAGCGTCTTGTTTGTAAATGTTTATTTTTGCCTTTTGAGTTGTGTTTTGAGAGATTGCTGTGACCGCCACCCCCTTTTCCGGACGAATTTTAAACGAGCTAGTTGCAGCAGGAGATCTAACCTCGTCCTTTTTGGACGCTGGGGATTTTGTGTTGTGACAATCACTGACAAAACATATACAAAAAAAAAAGAAGAAACCGGCCTCAAAACGACCCAACCGTTACAAACATCGTGGACATGCACCCCCTTCACAAAACAACAAAAACACAGGCTACAACCTGAGCCTGGTCAATTCTAATAGCAAAACACTTTCACTTCTCAAAGATAAAAAAAAACCCAACTTCAAACGTCATAATAAATTGTGACAATACCAACTAAATCAGTGTCAAGAAATATACTGCTACAAACCAGTTTCATACGAAAAACAGAACTATATTCCTTGGTACCAACTTAATTTGAAAGAAAAAAACTTTATGCTTTGATACAACTATTTCAATAAAATGATCGAAAGCTTGATGCGTGGACACTGATTCCATAACTATTGAAGAAAGACGTTATCACTTTGACACCGGCTCGTTCACCAGGAAGGGAACGACTTTATGCTTGGATAGAACTAACTCAACATAAAGGAAAAAACTTGTTAACGCCAACTAAAGGTGTATGAAGGAAAGAACTTAACACTCCGATACAAAAAAATAAAGAAATGTGAAAGGGGGGAACTATTTTTCTTGTAATATTTGAATCTGAGAGAAAAAAAACAGTTTGGTAATTATCTTGATACCAAATTTAGAACTTTATTCCTTGACTCAACTAGCTCAGTAACTAGTAGCAAGGGGGTAATTCTATTCTTTGACACTAGCTTATTTCATAGAATGGAAGAAAAAAACTTAGTGACAACTTCAAGAGGAAGGAAAGAGATCTTAACTAACCAGCTAAGTGACTCAATGTAAAAAAACAACAACAACAACTGTATACCTGATATATCTAACTAATAGAATTTAAAGCCAAAATTATGTGTCACATTATGGAGATAAAACCGTGGTGTTAACTCCCTACAGTAAACACTTTTTTTAGTATTGCCACTATTTTGAAAGGTTAGCTGAAGGCTGGCTTTTTTTCTGTTGTTGATGTGATGTTATAGTCCCAGCGTAGATATCTGATGTATGGACTGTGGTCGCAAGTCATCCTACTTCAGAGCTGTCGGTCCTCTAAAATTGTTACAATTCTTGAAGCATCAGTGCCACGCAAGCATAAGGATGCTATAACTATTATTCCTTATTTTTCTGCATGTCATCTCTCGCAAATCCTTCCTCTATCACGGTATTCTCCGGAATAAAATAATTTCAACGGTCAGTAACCCCAAACCTGTCTTTCCCTGTGCTGCTGTTCCCTTATAGAGCTGTGTCCCCATACCGCAGAACTGAGTCAGAGTTAAGGAACCCGTGTCAAAGAGTTAATAGTTAGGATCAGCATGGTGAAGTGTTAGGGTTTGCGGCATGGGGCAAGAACTAGGGTTAGAGTTGAGTGTTAACAACTCCAGGGAACAGCACTACAGGGAAAAAGGAGTATCGGGAAAAGTACTGAGACTCTTTCTTCAAACATTCTGCACTCGGCTTGTGCATCATTTTGTCTCTTAAGCTGATCTCCGCAAAATCAAGGTAAAATAATTTGTTTCCGCAAAATAGGCAATGCTATACCAGTAATGACTACGCAAGATTTGCAACACACCAGATGTCTGAATCTGAGTGTACATTTCCAGGAGTTTTCGTCACGTTTCTGTTTTGTTGAGTACTTCTGATCGGAAATTAGATTAATTTTAGAAATTTTGCATTTTTGGCGCCAAAAAAAGCGACGTTGTAAGCCAGTAAAAGATTTATTGGACGAATTTTTTTTTCAAAAGCAATCAAAATAGAACAAATGTGTGTATGTGTGTGTGTGTGTGTGTGTGTGTGTGTTTGTGTGTGTGTGTGTGTGTGTGTGTGTGTGTCTGTGTGTCTGTGTGTCTGTGTGTCTGTGTGTCTGTGTTTTAGTTGTGTTTGGGACCTAATCCTCACCCTATCTCAGTATAAGAAAAATGTCCTCATACTACCAAAAGCTGTGATATGAAGAAAATGACCATTTCACTTTGAAACCGACAAATTGATAAAAAAAAAGAATTATGATAGTAGCAAAATATTCAAAACAGAACTTAATACTTAGGAACTATTTTCATATGGAGGAAGATTTATAATCTTTGACACCGTTGGTACAAATAAAGAGGTAAAGAAAAGAGAACTTTTTACTTTAATAGCAATAACTCGATACAAAAGATTTGTTTGAATTTTGACACGAATTAAATCAATATAAAAGAAAGAATCTTATAAATCGGTACCAACTAACTTATTATGAATGAAAGACTTTTGCTTGGACACCAAATAACTCTACATAAAAACTTACTTTATGATTTGATACTAGCATTCTCTATGAAGGGGAGACTATCACACTTTTACACAAACTGAATAGGAAAGGAAAAATTTTTTTTTTTTAAAGCAACCAGCTCAATATAAAAGAAACGGCTTTGGACTTTGATACCAACTTAATACGAAGGACGGAACCTTATACTTTCAAACCAAATAACTCAACATGTAGAAAAAAAGAAGTGTTCGATGAAAAAAATTGATACAAACTAAGTGTGAAGACAGATGTTTAATACTCTGATACCAACTACTCAATGTAAACTAAATAACTTAGTACTTTGATGAAAAATGTTTGAATGACAAGAAAACCATGCATGTGTCCAGCAGCTAACTCGATATTGGGGAAAGAGCTTTACACCTTCATATCTTAGATAAGGAGTAAGAAACTATATACACCGACAGTAACTAACACACGGGGACTGGATGTAAAAAAGCACAAGAGTGCTTATCCCATTATCCTAGATATAAAAGAGTTTTTTTTAATTAAAAAAATAAAAGAATATGAACTATTTGTATACTTTGTAATAGGCTAATTCGATACGGAAGAAACAGCTTTTGCTTTAATAGTAACAAACTTGATATGTGAAAATAACTTCAATATAAAAGAAAAGCTATACTTTGATACCACTTAACCGACTATACAAACGGCCTCTTACTTGAATACAAACTAACTCACTATAAAGGAAAGGAGCTAAGACTTATATACAATCAAGCCCAATATGAAAGAACTTTACATTGATGTCAACTCAACCCGTATGAAAAAAGATCTTTATGCCTTGAAGCCATCTAACCAAAAACGAAGGAAAATTTTCTATATTTCCATACCCCCTACTTCAATAATCATAAAGGGAAAAATGTGTAGTTTTAATGAACTGTTCTTTTTTCTTTTACTCGTCCTGGCAACTAAATAGTTTGTGATAAAATGCAGGAACAAAAACTGGCAGAGCAGAGTGATTTGAGGGCTACGTTTCTCCTGGAGTTAACATCAGTGCCAACTCCACCACCCCTCCCCCTCCCCCATCCCCGCGCAGTTCAGTGATCTAAAGGTAACATCTGCCTAGAAAACGAGGTGCAGCTTTGATCTCCGTTCAGTGTTCTGTAGTGGTGTCTTCCCTGGTGTAAAAGTTCATGGTGTTTTTCGTGGTGTAGCGTAGTCTTCCTTGGTGTAGCGTAATCTTCCTTGGTGTAGCGTAATCTTCCTTGGTGTAGCGTAATCTTCCTTGGAGTAGCGTAGTCTTCCTTGGTGTAGCGTAGTCTTCCTTGGAGTAGCGTAGTCTTCCATGGAGTAGCGAGGTCTTCCTTGGTGTAGCGTAGTCTTCCATGGAGTAGCGAGGTCTTCCTTGGTGTAGCGAGGTCTTCCTTGGTGTAGCGTGGTCTTCCTTGGTGTAGCGAGGTCTTCCTTGGTGTAACGTATTCTTCCTTGGTGTAGCGAGGTCTTCCATGGTGTAGCGAGGTCTTCCATGGTGTAGCGAGGTCTTCCTTGGTGTAGCAAGGTCTTCCTTGGTGTAGTCTTTCTTGGAGTAGCGTAGTCTCCCTTGGTGTAGCGAGATCTTCCTTGGTGTAGCGAGGTCTTCCGTGGTGTAGCGAGGTCTTCCATGGTGTAGCGAGGTCTTCCTTGGTGTAGCGAGGTCTTCCGTGGTGTAGCGAGGTCTTCCTTGGTGTAGCGAGGTCTTCCTTGGTGTAGCAAGGTCTTCCATTGTGTAGCAAGGTCTTCCTTGGTGTAGCGAGGTCTTCCATGGTGTAGTCTTTCTTGGAGTAGCGTAGTCTTACCTGGCGTAGAGTATTCTTCCTTGGTGTAGCGCAGTCGTCCTTGGTATTGTTTTCCGTTGTGTACCGTAGTTTCTCTTGGAGTAGCGTAGTCTATCTTGGTGTAGCGTAGTCTCCCTTGGTGTAGCGTAGTCTCCTTTGGTGTAGCGTAGTCTTCCTTGGTGTAGCGTAGTCTCCCTTGGTGTAGCGTAGTCTTCCTTGGTGTAGCGTAGTCTTCCTTGGTGCAGCGTAGTCTTCCTTGGTGCAGCGTAGTCTTCCGAGGTGTGACATAGTCTTCCTTGACGTAACGTAGTCTTCCTTGACGTAACATAGTCTTCCTTCGTGCAGCGTAGTCATCCGAGGTGTGACATAGTCTTCCTTGACGTAACGTAGTCTTCCTTGACGTAACGTAGTCTTCCGTGTAGTAGCGTAATTTCCATGGTGTTGTTTTCCGCGGTATAATATTGTCTTCCATGGTGTTGTTTCCTGTAGCGTAGCGTAGTTTTCGTGGTGTTTTCCGTGGTTTGGGGTAGTCGTCTATGGTGGTGTTTACCGCAGTGTAGCCGAGTCTTTCCTGGTGTTCTATTCCATGGTGGAGCGTAGTTTTCCATGGTGTTGTTTTCCGTGGTGGAGCGTAGTTTTCCATGGTGTTCTTTTCCGCTGTGTAGCGTAGTTTTCCATGGTGTTTTCCGTGGTGGAGCGTAGTTTTCCATGGTGTTCTTTTCCGTGGTGGAGCGTAGTTTTCCATGGTGTTCTTTTCCGCGGTGTAGCGTAGTTTTCCATGGTGCTCTTTTCCGCGGTGTAGCGTAGTTTTCCATGGTGCTCTTTTCCTAGGTGGAGCGTAGTTTTCCATGGTGGTGTTTTCCGTGGTGGAGCGTAGTTTTCCATGGTGTTCTTTTCCGCGGTGTAGCATAGTTTTCCATGGTGGTGTTTTCCGTGGTGTAGCGTTGTCTTTCGTGATGTTTTCAGTGGTATAGTGTAGTTTCTATGGTGGTGTTTTCTATGATGTAGCGTAGTATTCCTTGGTGTGGTGTAGTCTTCCATGGTGTTGTTTTCCGTGATGTAGCGTAGCCTTAAATAATAAATAAATAATTACATAGAATGTATATAGCCCTTTATCTTGCAAAAACAAATCAAAGCGCTTGGAAAACTACCCCAAAAACAAATCAAAGCCTTCCATGGTAGACTCGGGTGTGGTGTTTTCCGGGGTGCAGTCATCCATGGTGCAGACTTCTGTGGTAAGTTCTTCACTGGTGTTGTACAGCCATGGCATCAGAGGAGCCTGAAAAGGAAAAAGTTTAGTTGAAGAATGAAAACTCACAGTTTGGATTTCTTTTTGTTTTGGCTATCATTTCTCGGCTAGAGCTCCAAGGCTCACCAATGGTGAGATTTGGGGTATCCGACCTTTTGGGGGTTGTTTTTATGTTTTGTTTTGTTTTGTTTTGTTTTACTAACTTTAAGGTAGCTGCATTCCGACGGGAGATCTAATGTCATGAATGTTCATGCAGTGAACAAAGATGGTTTACTCTAGGTACACCTCAAAACACCTCTTCGAAAGGATTGCCCCCCCCCCCCCCCCCTGGCGTTAATACTAGTCCTGACTTCACTCTCCAGAAGTCTTCCGGGTGGGTCTATAAACTGGTAAGCAACAAAGCCATACATGGTCCAGGCTGATTGATGTGAGGTACAGATGTAAGCAAGGAGCTCATGCCCATTAATGTTTAGCTTTGATGTACTTCATCCATGACAAAGTTTTAGCATGAATTGTACTTTCCAGGTAAGGGTAAAACCTTCTGAAGCCCGAGTTCAGCTGCCTACATCAAGTGCTTGAAGAAAATGGCCACATATGCAAACTTCTCACCCAGAAGTTTCGCGTACCATGCAGTCAGTGATATTCCTAAGTAAGGTGTAGGGGCACAGGGGATTTTCTTGAGTACCCTCAGAACGTTCAGCTGTGGAATGCCCAACAACAGATGACAAACTGGTTTTACCTTTTTGAGTGCTTCCCCTTGCTCGTGCCGCGTCCTCAGGCGTTGAAGTACCTAGGACGGGAACTGTCTTGATGACAGAAGGTTTCTGCATAAAAACCCTGGCATTTCAGAATTAAATGCCTGCCTCCACATACATACAGAGAGAGACAGCGAGACAGCGAGACAGCGAGACAGACAGACAGACAGACAGACAGAGAGAGAGGCAGAGAGAGAGAGAGAGAGAGAGAGGAGAGAGAGAGAGAGAGAGAGACAGACAGACAGACAGACAGACAGACAGACAGACAGACAGACAGACAGAGACAGAGAGACAGAGAGAGACAGAGAGACAGAGAACACTGAAACACTGAAATTGTTTAATGTACATCGGCCTTAGGCCACAATACAAAA
>CM060319.1:454900-467067 GCA_030674155.1 Stramonita haemastoma | reverse complement strand
TTCTGTCTGTCTGTCTGTCTGTGTGTATGTATGTATTTATATATGTATGTATGTATGTATGTATGTCTGTCTGTCTGTCTGTCTGTCTGTCTGTCTGTCTGTCTGTATGTATGTATGTATGTATGTATATATGTATATATGTTATATGTATGTATCTATGTATCTATGTATGTGTAAATACGTTATCCAGGGACGCACGCTGCGGGCCGTGGCGCCATGTGTGTGGCGTGGGGACAGGAGCACTACCGCACCTTTGACAACAAGGTGTACACCTTCAGTGGCGCCTGCACCTACACCCTGGCCAGAGACTGTCAGCTCAACACCTTCACTGTCAATGTCCGCAATGACCGACACTGCCAAACTGGACAGTCCTGCAAACGAGAACTGGACCTTTACCTGGGGGACAGCAAGGTCAGTGACCTAAGTGTGCTGTCTAATCTGTCTAATTAAAACAAAAACCCAGCATACACACAGGCGTCGTGTTTAGACACCATCCCTGAGGGGAAAAAAAATAATGGGTAGGCGCTGCACTTGTGGCGAAGCGCTCTCCCCGGGGAGAGCAGCCCGAATTTCACGGAGACAAATCTGCTGTGATATAAAGTGGTATATAAAAAAATAATCACAGAATCTCTTAAATATTCTGATAACAGAATCTCTATACTATTCTCTCTAATCACAGAATTCTATGCTCTCTGATCACAGAATCTCTAACTATGCTCTATAATAACAGAATCTCTAACTATTCTCTCTAATAACAGAATCTCTAACTATTCTCTCTAATCACAGAATATCTAACTATGCTCTCTAATAACAGAATCTCTAATTTTGCTCTCTAATAACATAATCTCTAATCTCTCTAATCACAGAATCTCTAACTATGCTCTCTTATCACAGAATCTCTAACAATTCTCTCTAATCACAAAATCTCCAACTATTCTAATAACAGAATATCTAATTATTCTCTTTAATAACAGAATTCTATTATTTCTAATAACAGAATCTCTAACTATTCTCTCTGATCACAGAATCTATATTCTCTCTAATCACAGCATTTCTAATTATTCTCTCTAATAACAGAAATTCTATCATCTGTATTAACAGAATTTCTAACTATGCTCTCGAATAACAGACTCTCTATTCTCTCTAATAACAGAATTGCTAATTTTGTCTCTAATTATGTACTCTGAACCTATAGCTGAACAATCTTTTTTACCCCGCCCCCATCCCTAACTCCCTAGTTTCTTTGTTTAACAGGTGACACTACGTCAGGGCAGCAGTGGCCCCCGTTGTGACGTGGGATGGTACGTCAGTGACGGTGCCGACGTCACGCAGCGGGACAGTTGTTCCAGCAGATCGGCCGTTACCTGACCGTGCAGAGTCCTCTGGGCTTCATGGTCAAGTGGGATGGCCACGAGTCCGTCTTCTTCAGGGTGAGGGGGCTCAGGTGTTTAAGTCTCTCTACACCAGGCATTAGGTTGTGGTTCTGATGTAAGGCGCAAAGCTAGGGCCTTTATTTTAACGCTTTGGGGCTACTTTAAAGTAAAGCACTATATAAGTTTCCGCTTATTTATTTTTTTTATCTTTTATGTAATCTTTTATTTCGAGGATAATGGAATAAGCACTCATACGCTTTTTTTTTTATAGTCAGTTCCCGTGTGCATGCAAATTTGTCAATTTTGTCATCCGTTCCCACTGGTTCACAATGGCATAGCCTACGCTTCCAAAAAGCGGAACGAATTTTAACGTGTGCGGCAAGATGTTCGAGTACAGGATCTCGGTTTATAGTCTCACCCAAAGGACTTTGAGGGGGGGGGGGGGGGGGGAGGGGGGGGGAGGCGGAGTCGGCACCGATGTTAGACCCAGAGGAAAAATCCTCTTGAACGAGATTTGAACCCGGGTCAGCAGATCACACTTAAGCTACATCACCTATATCAGTGGGTATAGCATAGCCCAGCTCTATTCATAAACTGTCGATGAACAAAAGCGGCTAAGTGAAAAAAAAAACCAGAAAGAAAGTCTGACGCTGTGTCGTTATCCAAGAAAAAAACAACCAACAAAACCCCCCAAATGAACAAACCATGTTTGTGACTAGCCGAGGAACAAACACTAAAACAAACCAACAAACCAACAAACCAAACCAAAAACTGTCAACACACACAAAAGAACACAGACACACACAGACACACAGACACACAGACACAGACACACACACACACACACACACACACACACACACACTAATATAATATATATATATATATATATATATATATATATATATATTATATATATATATATATATATTTCCAGGCCACAGACGCCCTGAAGGGCAAGACGTGTGGTCTGTGCGGAGTGTACGATGGTGACCAGTCCAATGACTTCACGCTAGAGGCCGGAGGGACTGGCCACCTCTCCAGCCTCCTTCGGGGTCAGCTGGAAAAAAGCCGACGTGGGAGAGGGTACGTATAGGATGTATGTATGTAACTATGTGTCCCTTGTGGTTTTCGGGGTCAGTTTGTTTGGTCATGATTTTGGTGCTGGTTTTTTTTGTTTTTGGTTGATGTTGATGGTTTTTGTTATTGCTATTGTTGTTAAAAAGGGGATGAGTTGAAGTGTGTGTGTGTGTGTGTGTGTGTGTGTGTGTGTGGTGTGTGTGTGCGTGCGTGCGTGCGTGCGTTGTGCGTGCGTGCACATACACAGACACACACGCACATACACACACATTAAGACAGGTAAGAACTGCAAATTGCTATTAAACATCGCTTTGAAAGTTTTACGATAACACTTTCTGTCCCGATGTAATTGATGATAAGTTAGTGACGTAAATTTGTTGTTGTCAATACAACAACAACAACAACAACAACTACTACTACTACTACTACTACTACTACTACTACTACTACTACTACTACTACTACTACTACTACTACTACTACTACTACTACTGATGATAATAATGATGATATTATCATTGTCAATTTGTTGTTGATGATGTGTGTGTGTGTAGCGGCGTGTCCGGACAGCAGTCAGCAGAGCACGTGTACAGGAGTGACCGCTAGTCGTGCAGAGGCCCACTGCACTGCCCTCATGTCCGACCCTGCTTTTGCCGCCTGCAAGAATGTAAGTCACTTACCTACCTTGGGTTTTCTGCATCTTCAATACACCTGTATACATACAGAGATAGATACAGGTACATACACAGACACAGAGTTGCAAAGATACAACATGTCTGCTCCCACCTGCTCTCTTTTTTATCTTTTTCTGTCTGCTTGTCTGTTTGTCTGTCTGTCTGTATGTTTGTCTCTGTCTCTGTCTGTCTCTGTATCTCTGTCTCTCTGTCTCTGTCTCTCTCTGTTTTTTTTTCTCTGAAAATGTAAATACGTACACAAACATTATGTGTGTGTGTGTTTTAATTCTTTTATATTCTTTTATATCGAGGATAGTGGAATAAGCACTCATGTGCTTTTTATATTTATTAATTTATTTTTTACCTCCGTGTTTTTTGTTAATCTTGTTATCCTATCCCACCGACATACAATTACCTACTCTTACGAAAAGCGGAACAGGATTTAACGTGTGCGCAAGATGTTCTGCGTGCGTTCGCACACGGGGCCTAGCTGGGTTTATAGTCTCATCGCATGTATGTGTGTGTATGTGTGTGTATGCGTACGTACACGCCGCATGTACGTTTACGTTGCGTTACACTACTATATCTCTCCCCACAGGCAGTGGACCCTAGTATGTACCTGGAGGCCTGCAAGTTCGACTGCTGCAAGGACACCTCAGGCTCCTGTAACTGCAAGGCCATGGAGGCTTATTCCAGAGCCTGCATGGACAGAGGCATCGCTCTGCACTGGAGGAGGAACAACCGATGCCGTGAGTTGCTTTTTTGCTCTTATTCTTTTGCTTCTGCTGCTGCTGCTGCATGCAGGCACGGTCTGGGATAGTTGGGTCCTTTGGTGTACAAATGCTTTGCTTGTGTGAAGAACGCTAGAGCACAGGCCAAACAGCCAGCCGCACACGCTTGTGCGCGCACGCGCGCAAGCACGCATGCACGCATTCACAAACACATACGCACACACGCACACATGCACACACACACACACACACACACACAAACACACTGGTCTGTGTGCTGGTCTTTCGGAACAAACAAACACAAATAAACAAACAAACAAACACACAAACAAACAAATAAACAAACCCGACCAATCCTTTCTGTGTGCCCAGCGGGACTTGAGTCTTGAAGACTGAAATTTAAAAAAAACAAACAAAAAGAAAGAAAGAAAAAAAGAAAGGAAAAAGACAGAAAGAAAGAAAGAAAAAAGAAAGAAACAGACAAACAAACCCAACCAATCTTTTCTGTGTGACCAACGGGACTTGGGTCTTGAAGACTGCAATTAAAACCAATAAACCAACCAACAAAATATCCCGTGCGGTGCTTGAATCTTGAAGACTGAAATTAAAACCACAACCAAACAAACAAACACAAAACAAACAAAACAAACACAAACAAACCAAAAAACTCAACAAAACCTCTCTCTTTCTTTCCATGTGTCCAGCGGTACAATGCAGCGGAGGAAAGATGTTCCAGGAATGCGGCAGCTCCTGCACGCTCACCTGTGACAACCCCAAACAGGTGTGCACGGACACCAGCTGCGTGGATGGCTGCTTCTGTCCCCCGGGCACCGTGGAGCACAGCGGTCAGTGTGTGGCCCCTGACCAGTGTCCCTGCACCAACGGGGGTCAATCCTACCGCAGCGGAGAGAGCTTCCAACGAGACTGCAATACCTGGTGAGGGGGAGCTAAGATCAAATCAAATCAAATTGTATTTAATTTCCAGGTGGTACATTGAATAAGCATTGAATTGCTTTTTTCTTTTTTTTTTAATCAAGTCATCTATCTAATAACCCCCCCCCCAGCAAAAAGGAAAAAATATAAAACAAAACAGAAACCCATCACAAACAAACAAACAAAAAGACAAAAAAAACCCCATTTCACTGACATTAATTAACCAACAGGAGGAGAAGAGAAGAGAAAGGAAGAGAGGAGACGAGAGGAGAGGAGAGAATATGTTTTTTTGTATTGTATAGTTATTTTTTTGGCACATTAATAACATGCAAATAACTAAAAAAATTGACCTCTGGTGCAATGCGACTCCTTATGTGGTGGAGGGTCAATAACTAAAAATAATTACCTCTGGTGCAATACGACTCCATAATTATGTGGTGGAGCGTCACATCACAAATGTTCCAACCTCGTTGCAGCACCTGCCAAGGAGGCACCATCACCTGCACGAAGAAGACCTGCTCCAAGAGATGCTCCGCCATAGGGGACCCTCACTACATGACCTTCGACGGCAAGAGGTTCGACTTCATGGGCAAGTGCTCCTACTACCTCATGTACGACACCAACTTCGACATCATCGTGGACAACATCCAGTGTGGTCACGGAGAGTTCGCCACCTGCACCAAGTCCGTGACCATCGACATCAACGGCATGACCATCAAGATGGACCACAACCACCAGCTGTTCATCAACGGCAGAGAGATCACTCAGTTGCCTTACGAGGTGCCTGGGCTGAAGATCTTCATGGTCTCTTCGCTCTTTATGCAGGTGAGGATGAGGTGGTGGGTGGTGGTGTTGGTGGTTTTGGTGGTGGTTGTTGCTGTGGGGATGTTGGTGGTGATGGGGGTCATGGTGGTGTTGGTGTTATTTTTTGTTATTTCTCTCCCCTATCCTCTCTCTGTCTCTCTGTCTCTCTGTCTCTCTGTTCTCTTCTCTCTCTGTCTCTGTCTCTGTCTCTGTCTCTGTCTCTGTCTCTTCTCTCTCTCTCTCTCTCTCTCTCTCTCTCTCTCTCTCTCTCCCCCCCCCCTCTCTCTCTCTCTCTCCTCTCTCCCTCTCTCTCTCTCTCCCCCTCTCTCTCCTTCCCTCCCTCCCCCCTCCCCCTCTTACTCTCCCTCCCCCTCTCTCTCTCTCACCCACTCTCTCTCCCACCCTCTCCACCCACCCCCACCCACCACCCCCTCCCCCCACCTCTCCCCCACCCACCACCCCCCCCACCCCCACACCATCACCCACCTCTCATTCTCTTTATCAACCCACCCACCTTTACAGGCAGAGCTGTCTAACGGGGTGACAGTGCTGTGGGACGGACGTAACCGGGTATACGTGACGGCGCCCTCTTCTCTGATGGGCCATACTCAGGGTCTCTGCGGCACCTTCGACAACAACCAGGACAACGATCTCACCACCCGGGAGCACATCGTGGAGAACAACCCCAACCGCTTCGGCAACAGCTGGCAGACCCACTCCAGCTGTCCCCCTGTTCCCGACCACCTGCCCCCTAACCCTTGCGACTCCAACCCGCAGAGAAAGCAGCAGGCTCACGATATGTGTAACCGTCTCAGTTCTCAGGTGTTTAGCGGTGAGTGAGTCAGAGAGGGAGGGAGGGAGAGAGAGAGCGAGAGATTTAAATTTAAATTAAATTATTTTTTGGTTGTCCTCACTGAAGGTTTCCTTTTCCTCCTCGTCTAATAGATTGATTGATTGATTGATTGATTGATTGATTGATTGATTGATTTATTTATTTATTTATTTATTTATTTATTCTTTTATATCGAGGATAACAGAATAAGCAATCATGTGCTTTTTTTCATCCGGTCCCCGTGTGTATGCAGTTTTTGTAAATATTGTCATCTGTTCCCACCGGCACACGATGGCCTACTCTTACGAAAAGTGGAACAGGATTTAACTTGTGCGCAAGATGTTCTGCGTGCGTTCGCGAGAGAGAGAGAGAGAGGGGGCGGGGGGGGGGGGGAGGGAGGGGGGAGAGAGAGAGAGAGAGGGAGAGAGGGGGAGAGAACACTGAACACTGAACACTGAAATTGTTTAATGTACATTGGCCTTAGGCCACAATACAAAAGAGTGGTGGGCATAGAGTGTGTGCATATGACATAGGTGTTATAAACATATTACCATCAACGTATATGTATAAGAAATATTGTATGAGTAATAATAAAGCAAGAAAGTTATATAAGCCATTTCTTAACCGTTAATTACGGAACAATTCACACGTATCGTAAACGACACTGTTGTAGATGTATTATTCATCAATACAAATATCAATTTCTAGAAAGTTATCCTATTTATTCTATTGGTTGCATGAAAGATAAAACGTGATAAATTGTATCTATCAGTAGGTACAGTGGCTTTGAGTAGTACATAGAAAGGAAGTCCTTTGGAATCTTTAAGAAACTTAGTTCTTAAGTCTTCGTAGATAGGGCAATTCAGTATAAAGTGTTCTTCATTTTCTATTTGATCTTTACAAACAGGGCATTGCTTAACTTCGTTTAAACTATTATACCGCTGTGTATTATTGTTCAATGGTAGAACATTAAATCGAACTTGCGTAACTGCAACTCGAAAACAATATGTATCCATTTCGGTTATATACTTTTCTTTTTCAAAAATAGTTTTAAAGTTTCTATAACCATCATATCGCTCACGGTCTCTAATGGTGCCTGCCCATTCCTGAGCAAACCAATCTACAAGTCTTTGTTTAAAGGCACGCAAGAACATTTTTGTCTCCTACACCTTGGTTTAACCAAACGATATTATACCCAGTAATACATAATATTTCCCTGATTTTAGAGACCCAACATTGTTTACCTTTTTTTAAAAAAAAATCTAATTCTAACAACATATGATAAGCTTTGAGAGAGAGGGATAGAGAGAGAGAGAGAGAGAGTGTGTGTGTGTGTGTGTGTGTGTGTGTGTGTGTGCGTTGTGTGTGTGTGTGTGTGTGTGTGTGTGTGTGTGTGTGTGTGTGTGTGTGTGTGTGTGTGTGTGTGTGTGTGTGTGTGTGTTGTGTGTGTGTGTGTGTGTGTGTGTGTGTGTGTGAATGAGTGAATGAATGAATGAACGAAGGAAGGAAGGAATGAACGAAGGAATGAGTAAATAAATGAAGAAATGAATGAATCAATGAATAAATGAATGAATCAATGAATGAATAAATGGATGAATAAATGAATGAATAAATGAATGAATGAAATAATCTTTATTTTTCAAAGGGTTACAAATATGCTTTTTTTTCATCCTGCCCTTGCCCTTATTAGGGACTTAAAAAAAAACACACCCCCAACCACCCCCCCCCCCCCCAAAAAAAAAAAGGAAAAAAAACAAAGAAACTGCATATACACAGGGACTGGATGTAAAAAAAGTACACAAGTACTTCTTCCATTGTCCTCAAAATGAACAAATAAAATAAATAATGATAAAATTAATTCTAAAAAGTCTTTTAGAATTAAGGGCGCGGGATAACTCAGTGGTCTGAGCACTCGCTTTCCCACAGTCAATGTTAAGCAGCATCGAACGTGGTTGCCAGTTGGATGAGTGACCGTTTGCGCGCCTTGGCTACAGTACAGTCCCCCAGTTCACCCAGCTGTAAATGGGTAACTGCCCTCTTAAGGGTCAGGGAAGGTAAAGCAGCGAGGGAGAGGAGATGGGCGCCGCCCTCAATATGCTGGCCCCTAGAGAAGCTGAGGTCTCTGATGCCTCGCTCTCCAAAGACCACATAGGTTATGGGACACCTTTACCTTTTTATATTTTTTTTATTCATTTATTATTATTATTATTATTATTATTATTATTATTATTATTATTATTATTATTATTATTATTATTATTATTATTATTATTATTATTATCATCATCATCATCATCATTATTATTATTATTATTATTATCATAATAATAATAATAATAATAATAATAATAATAATAATAATAATAATAATAATAATGATAAATATATTTTGTACCTTTTAGTGTTATGGCCATTGTGATACCGTACCTTGCTGTTATTATTATTGTTATTATTATTATTATTATTATTATTATTATTATTATTATTATTATTATTATTATTATTATCAATTTATCTTATTTATTAATCAATTTTTTAATACTATAGAGTGTTATGGTCATTGTGATACTGTACCTTGCTGTGTGCATTTTGTGTGATTGTCAGCCTGTCACGACGTGGAGCCTGTGGAGACGTACATCAAGGACTGCGTGTACGACATGTGTGCCTGCACGGAGAACATGCAGGACTGCCTGTGCCCCACCCTGGGTGTGTACGCCGACACCTGTGCCGCTAAGGGAGTCAAGCTGAACTGGAGGCAGCAGATTTCTGACTGCAGTAAGTGTTGTTGAGGAAAAAGTAGTAGAGAAAAAACAGGTGCAAGGTACAGTGTTTAACTGCAATCGGTGCAAAATGTGCAGTGTCTGACTGTAGTCAATGAGAAATGTACAGTGTCTGACTGCAGTCAGTGCAGCATGTATATTGACTGCAGTCAGTGCAGAATGTATATTGACTGCAGTCAGTGCAGAAAGTATATTGACTGCAGTCAGTGCAAAATGTATGTTGACTGCAGTCAGTGCAAAATGTATGTTGACTGTAGTCCGTGAGAAGTTTGTAGTGTTCAATTTCAGTCAGTGCAAAATGTATAGTGCCTATCGGCAATCAGTGCAGAATGTATATTGACTGACTGCAGTCAGTGCAGAATTACAGTGTCTGACTGCAGTCAGTACAGAATGTATACTGACTGCAGTCAGTGCAGAATGTATATTGACTGCAGTCAGTACAGAATGTATATTGACTGCAGTAAGTGCAGAAAGTATATTGACTGCAGTCAGTGCAGAAAGTATATTGACTGCAGTAAGTGCAGAAAGTATATTGACTGCAGTCAGTGCAGAAAGTATATTGACTGCAGTCAGTGCAGAATGTACACAGTCTGACTGCAGTCAGTGCAGAAAGTATATTGACTGCAGTCAGTGCAGAAAGTATATTGACTGCAGTCAGTGCAGAAAGTATATTGACTGCAGTCAGTGCAGAATGTACACAGTCTGACTGCAGTCAGTGCAGAATGTACACAGTCTGTATGCAGTCAGTGCAGAATGTACACAGTCTGACTGCAGTCAGTGCAGAATGTACACAGTCTGTATGCAGTCAGTGCAGAATGTATATTGTTTGACTGCAGTAGGTGCAGAATGTACAGAGTCTGATTGCAGTAAGTGAATATGTACACAGTCTGACTGCAGTCAGAGCAAAATGTGCACAGTCTGACTGCAGACAGTGCAAAATGTATATTGACTGCAGTTAGTGCAAAATGTACATTGACTGCAGTTAGTGCTAAATGTATATTGACTGCAGTCAGTGCAGAATGTACACAGTGTGACTGCGGTCAGTGCAGAATGTATATTGACTGCAGTTAGTGCAAAATGTACAGTCTTATATTTTATTTTGATTTTTGAATACTTTAGAGTTGTCGCTTGATGTAGTTAGGAATACCCTAGATTGTATACATGTAGTGTCCTATAACTTGTTTTCACGTTTTTAAACGACGGAATAGAAATTAATCATCCTGTCTGTATCAGCCCATCTCTTCCTAATATCACAGACAGTAAACAAAACATCAAAATAAAAACCCACCTTTTGATTTTCTTTCTTCTTCTTTCTCCTCTTCCTTCTGCAGTGATCCAGTGTCCAGGAGGGCAGGAGTACCAGGTGTGTGGCAACCCCTGTGAACGCACCTGCAGGAACCTGGCTCAGGGCGGGGAGTGCCAGCCCAGCTGTGTGGAGGGGTGCAACTGCCCTGACGGCCAGGCCCTCAACGAGCAGGGGCAGTGTGTGGACACTATCCAGTGCCCCTGCCTCTTCGACGGCAGAGAGTACCCGGCAGGATATGTCACGCTGAAGGGGGCCCAGATGTGGTGAGTGAGTGAGTGAGTGAGTGAGTGGAGTGAGTGAGTGAGTGGGATGAGTGGTGTAGTCCGTGGTACCTTACATTGTGGTTGTTAGTACGTTTGTGTTTTTTTTTTTGTTTGTTTGTTTTTTTTTTTGTTTTTTTTTGTTTTTTTTTCTTTCTTTTTTTTCTTTCTTTCTTTCTTTCTTTCTTTACTTTCTTTCTTTTCTTTTCTTTCTTTTCTTTACTTTTTTTTTTTTTTTTTTTTTTTTTTTCTTTCTTTTCTTTACTTTTTTTTCTTTCTTTTCTTTTCTTTCTTGTCTTACTTTCTTTCTTTTCTTTTCTTTTCTTTCTTTCTTTCTTTCTTTCTTTCTTTCTTTCTTTTCTTTTCTTTCTTTCTTTCTTTCTTCTGTCTGTCTGTCTGTCTGTCTGTCTGTCTGTCTGTCTGTCTGTCTTCTTTCTTTCTTTCTTTCTTTCTTTCTTTCTTTTCTTTTTCTTTTCTTTCTTTCTTTCTTTCTTTCTTTCTTTCTTTCTTTCTGTCTGTCTGTCTGTCTGTCTGTCTTTCTTTCTTTCTTTCTTTCTGTCTTTCTTTCTTTCTTCTATGTCGAGGATAATGGAATAAGCACTCATGTGCTATTTTTTTTTTACATAAAGTCCCCGTCTGTATACAGTTTTGTAAAATCTTGTCATCTCTTCCCACCGGCACACAATGACCTACTCTTACGAAAAGCGGAACAGGGTTTAACGTTTGCGCAAGATGTTCTGCGTGCGTTCGCACACAGGGCCTGGGTTTATAGTTTCATCCGAAGGACTTTTAGGGACTTTTATCGTCGGTATCACAGAACGAATAAATAAATAAATAATAATAAATAAATAATAATTTTAAAAAACCAAAACGTGTATATCCTATCTCTCGTGCAGCACGTGCACAGGCGCTGCCTGGTCATGCTCCAGACTGACGTTCGGGGACAACCTCCCCCACACCCTGCAGCCCCTCTGTCCCACCAACGCCGTCTTCAAGGACTGCGTGTCCCAGTGTCCCCAAACCTGTGACAACCCCACCGGGACAGCAGCGGACGGCGGCGCGTGCACAGAGGACGCCAGTCAGTGCAAGCCTGGCTGTGAGTGTGTGGAAGGCTTTGTGTTGGAGGGGGATGCGTGCGTCAACAAAACCCGCTGTCCCTGTCACCATGGCGGCCAGGACTATTTCGAAGGGGACGTCATCGCTATGGATTGTAACCAGTGGTCAGTGGTTGTCTTTTCCTTTTCTTTGGGGTGTGTGAGGGTTAGAGAGTGCGGTTTTAGGTGTTGATGTATTTTTGGATGGTGACTGTCTTTTTTTGTCTATGCAATCTGTCTCTTTTTTCGTTATCAATGTCTGTTTGTCTGTGTCTGTGTGTCTGTGTCTGTGTCTGTCTG
>CM060319.1:445883-447300 GCA_030674155.1 Stramonita haemastoma | reverse complement strand
CTGTGTATCTGTCTTTTGGGGTTGTTTCTGTTTTGGTTTTTTTTGTCTGCCCTGTCGGGCCCCCTGTCTTCACGGGGGGGGTGGTGTGGGGGGGGGTTGAGAAGGGGCATGAATAAAGAGAAAAAAACACTTATTTTGTTGTTCTTGTTCTCATTAATTAGTTTTTTTTTGCATTTCCCTCTTCTCTCTCTGTCCCCAGCAAAAAACAGGGGTTTTTTTGGTTTGGTTGAGGGGTTTTTTTTTGGGTTTTTTTGTGTTTTTTTAAATCCCCAAAGGGGGTTTTTTGAAAAAAAAGCTTGTTTGCTTATGCCCATGACCCTCTTTAAATAAAATGTATTCAATTCAATTCAATTCTATGCCCACCATTATTCTGTATTGTGGCCGAAGGCCGATGTATATTTAACAATTTCAGTGTTTAGTGTTCAGTGTTTCTCTCTCTCTCTCTCTCTCTCTCTCTCTCTCTCTCTCTCTCTCTCTCTCTCTCTCTCTCTCTCTCTACTCTCTCTCTCTCTCTCTCTCTCTCTCTCTCTCTCTCAATTGTAGTTGTTGGGGGGTTTTTTTAATTGATCAATAGATCTTTATTTTCCAAAACACCATAAATAATGTACATAAACATATTGAGAGCAGTAACAATCAAATAACTTATAGCACGCTCAAAACAAAACATCTGACCTTATGTACATAAGTAGAGAATTCAATCAGCGAAACAACAGCTGCTTCATTTTCTGTCTTCACAAATCCGCCCTGAAAATACTGTAGCTACTCTGATCTTGAACAGCTTTGCGCAGATTTATCCTATTGCGCCATTTCGACACTGGAGCGTTTAATGCAGGAATAGTCTGTGTCACAGGACATGATTTAAAAGTGGAGAAGGAAAACAACAACAATACAGAATTACAATAACATTTGTCCACAAATCTGCTATTTTGTGTGTGTGTGTGTTGCTTTTATGTAAGACATTGACTACTACTACTACTACTACTACTACTACTACTACTACTACTACTACTAATAATAATAATAATAATAATAATAATAATAATAATAATAATAATAATAATAATAATAATAATAATAATAAACAATAGAGAAGACCAAAAGAGAAAAATGAACCAGATGAAAAATTCAAAGCAATAAAATGAAAGAATATCAGTAAATTAGTGGTGTGCATTAAAGAAGAACAATGGAAATGAACAGAAAAGAGAAAGACACAAAAAATAAAAACGGAATCGGGGGTGGAGGGGGGAAGAAGAGGGGGTTGTGCCTATTAAGAGAGATGTGGGATGCAGTCACTTAAACAAAGAAACAAAGAAGGAAAAGAGAGAGAGAAAAACAAAGATGGTGCTCCGTGATTCTGCATGCAATTAAGATAGAAAGAAAAGACAAAGAAAACCAAACAGGAACAACACGAGGATTA
>CM060319.1:418383-433383 GCA_030674155.1 Stramonita haemastoma | reverse complement strand
CTAGCCGTTGTAGATCCCCCGATCCCGCTAACGAAGAAGGTGGAGGGAGTTAGATCGTGGATCTGATCCCTACAGCAGTTTTCGGCAGCTTGGCAGCAGTCTTTCCAGCGGCCACAGCCAGCGCTGTTGAGCGTGGAGCAGACGAGGTTGACCACTTCCACATTGTCCACGTCAGCCTCCAGGGCCAGCCCTGCAGGGAGGGGGGAGGAGGGGAGGGCCACGAGGTGGTGATCGTTAGGGAGCTGCAAAAACGCCGGGGCAGAATCCTGGAAGAGGTAGGTGTAGCACATGGAACACGTCCACAGCCTGAAGAAGGTCGTGTTGAAGACTCCGAAACGGTCTCGGCACACGATCTCCATTTTTTTGTGTGTTCTGGGTTGTCTTTGAGTTTGTTTGTTTGTTTGGTTTTTGGTTTTGGTTTTGTTTGGTGGGTTTTTTTTGGAGGGGGGATTGGTTTTCTTTGTCTTTTACAGATTTCAAGAGTTACTGTCCCCTATGTGTCTGACTGGATGCAAAGTCTAGGATCTGCTTTCACTTATGTGGATTTGAAGTCTCAACATTGCCAACGAATAATGATATAGTGCATTGAATTTATATCGCGCTTATATCTTGCAAAAACAAATCAAAGCGCTTACGTGAATGTGATGTTTGTAAGGTTTCTGGCTATGCTGACAGCCTGAAGTAGTGAATAAAAAAAGTCTTTGATTTTTTTTCCTGATGGATTTATTGCATTAAATCAAACGTGACGTCTGTATCGTCGGCTCTGAGGCTACACTGACAACCTAAAGCGAGAGAAAGATCTGTCAAAATCCAGGTGTTGGGTTTTTAGCTTTTCATCTAAAAGCTGGCTTGTGTTGATGTTGGGCTGGATTAGCTGTGTCTCTGAATTCTATTCGGATGCCAGTGTGACAATGTGGCAAAGCAGGATAACGGGGTCAACTTGGATTCTGGGATCTTCTGGGATAATCTGAGGCTGTCTGCTCTTGAGATGTGTTAGAAATATACGGTTCCTTCCTCAGAAAATTCAGATGATGTTTTTGTTTCCTGTAACAAAAATAGAGAAGGTTTAGTTCATGGACCACTTATTTCCTGAAAACTGACCAAAAAACGATGCATAGATAAGTAATAGATATACATGCAAACATTTTGGAGGCTTTTTATTTGCTTTATTTTTGCTTTTTTTAACCCACTCAACATCAACAAAAAAACAAGACTTCAGTACTGAATCCAGTGCTATCAAAAAATTTACATACAGCACAGACTTAGGCTAGCTGTTATTGATATTATAGAAAAATTACAATTATTGTTTAGAAGAAAATGTCAGTGTATAAATTGCTGTCCAGGTGATTTATTTTCGATTGCTTGTTTTGTCTATAATAAACGCAGTACAAAAACAGGGGTTAGAAGAAGAAGAGAAAGGTCCACAGATTTCTATTGCTAAAACAAACACCTTGACAATTAAATTGGCTCATGTCTTTTAAAACACAAATAAACGAATAAAAACAAACATAACACAAAACCCTTTTAAAGAAAAGAACATTTTCCAAAGTTTTTACACACGCCTTCAAGGCAAAGTATACTTGTCAGACAATGAAATCAGATCCAGTTACAAAAAGCAAATAGTAAAAACATACAAGCAAAAACTTAAACATCTGAGTTTACTGAACACGGAATCTACAGTATTCCTTTAAAGCTCCACAAGATTCTAACTAGTTTCAGCTGCAAGTTTAAATACCGTGGTTTGTTTTTTTCTTATTTGGATAGGGGTTATTTCAGACGAAAAGTTTGTTGGGTTTTTGTTAGGGGTTTTGCTGGGCTGGGTTTTGTTGGGGGAGGATCTTTTTTTATAATTTTGTTTTGCTTGGGGTTGGGGGTTGCTCTTGTATTTACAGTTTTTGTTTCTTTTCTTAATTTTTCATCGCTTAATCAGCATGCATCTCTTGCTTATATAGAGAGATATAGATATAGATATATAGATATAGATATAGATATATAGATATAGATATAGATATAGATAGATAGATAGATAGATAGATAGATAGATAGATAGATAGATAGATAGATAGATAGATAGATAGATAGATAGATAGATAGAGATAGATAGATAGATAGATAGATAGATAGATAGATAGATAGATAGATAGATAGATAGATAGATAGATAGATAGATAGATAGATAGATAGATAGATGTATAGATGTATAGATGTATATCTGTAATAGTGCGACAATTGTTTTCTTCAAATTTGAAAATAAATCCTTAATACCTGGAGTATCTGCACTTCGAAGTCGGACACGCTGGGTCTGACTTGTCAGGCGCTTAACGGCAGCGCAAAGCATTTTCGCTCTTTTGACAACCAACAATAGTTACTGTCTGTGCATTCCACGTAGAAGAAGTTTGGGATATCCGATACTTCTGTGTAACTGTCATATCTTGGTGTACTTTCCGCTGCTTTTGCCTCTAATGATTTCTTTCTTTGGAGATACCTTGCACTCTTAATGTCTACAGATTCAAAACTTTCTTCAAGTCCATTTGGGGAACGGGATAGCGTAGTGGTCAGAACATAGCGCTCGCAATTTGACGACCCGAGTTCGATTCCCGTTTGAGGGAAATTTTCCCATGGAGTTAACATCAGTGCTGACTCCACTCTCCCCAAAAGTCCTTCGGATGAGACTTTAAACCGAGGCCCCGTGTGCGAACGCACGCAGAGCATCTTGTGCACACGTTAAATCCTGTTCCGCTTTTCGTAAGGGTATGCCATTGTGTGCCGGTGGGAACAGATGACAAGATTTACAAAATGCATACACATGAGGACTGGATGTAAAAAAAAAAAAAAAAAAAAAAAGCACATACATGTTTATTCCATTATCCTTTATATAAATAAATAAATAAATAAATAGAATAATAAATAAATACTGACTCAGAACTTTCTTGTAGTCCCTTTAGAAAGGCACGATCACTAACTCTTGATACCACTGCTGTTACCACTTCAGCCGTCTGCTTTTCCGGGGCCATTATTTCTTACTAGTTCCTCTGCAGTTCCTCTGCCAAGTCAATGAGTTGTAGAAGGTGAATAAAATCAATAATCGCATGTAATGTTTCGTAAAACAGAGCCTACCAAAGCCTTTGGTTATACAACAAATTGCTCCGTATTTTGAATTTAACAGATCTTGATGAAGCATACGCGCGCGCACACACACACATACACACACGTGCGCGCGCGCTTGCACGCACGCACGCACACACACACACACATGCGCACACACGCACACAAACAAGTACGCGCACAGAGTCCTTCAGATGAGACTATAAACCGAGGCCCTGTGCGCGAACACACGCAGAACATCTTGGGCATACATTAAATCCTGTTCCGCTTTTTGTAAGAGTAGGCTATTGTGTGCCGGTGGGAACAGATGACAAGATTTATAAAACTGCATACATACGGGGACTGGATGTAAAAAAAAGGACATGAGTGCTTATTCCATTATCCTCGAGAAGAGAAGAAGAATAGGCAGACAGACAGACAGAAAGAGACAGACAGACAGAAAGAGATAGACAGAAACAGAGAGAGAAAAAGAGAGACAGAGAGCGACAGAGAGAGAGAGAGATACAGACAGACAGACAGATACAGAGAGAGACAGAGAGAGACGGAACGTATGCATCACATATCTCGTCGAAGTATCCCTGTAAGTGCCAAAAGTGACAGGTAAATTGGATTACTTTCTCTCTCGTTTATCAATATTGTATACTTTTGGTGTTCTTACACTAAAACATTGTAGCTAATTTACCTACGACAGAACTGTCAAAGGTGACAGCTAAATAAGATTACTTTCTCTCATTTGTCAATATTATGTACTTTCGGTGTTCTTACATTAAAACATTGTTGCCAATAATTATACCTACGACAGAACTGCTATATATAGATACTCACGCCACTGGAGAGACAGAGAGAGTGAGCGAACGAGATAGAATGTAGAAGTCCCTGGATCTTCTATTGTCCTTTGTTCCGTGAGCACTGTGTCTTTGTTGAGAAAGCACTGTGTCTTTGTTGAGAAAGCAATCCCTTTGTTTAGAAAACACCGTTTTTATTTGCAAAGTACTGTCTTTGTTCAATAAAGCACTGTGTCCTTGTTCAATAAAGCACTGTGTCTTTGTTGAGAAAGCAATCTCTTTGTTTAGAAAACACCGTTTTTATTTACAAAGCGCTGTTTGTTCAATAAAGCACTGTGTCTTTGTTCAATAAAGCACCGTGTCTTTGTTGAGAAAGCACTGTGTCTTTGTTCAGAAAGCAATCTCTTTGTTTAGAAAACACTGTATTTATTCACAAAGCACTGTCTTTGTTCAAAGAGCACACTGTCTTTGTTCAGAAAGCACACTGCCTGTTGAGAAAGCAATCTCTTTGTTCAGAAAACACTGTATTTTTTCACAAAGCACTGTCTTTGTTCAGAAAACACACTGTCTTTGTTCAGAAAACACACTGTCTTTGTTCAGAAAACACACTGTCTTTGTTCAGAACGCACACTGTCTTTGTTCAGAACGCACACTGTCTTTGTTCAAGAAATGCTGTCTGTGTTCAGAAAGCTTTTTTTTTTCAACGAGCACAATTTTTTTGTTCAGAAAGTACTGTATGCTCAATGAGCACAATGTCTTTGTTCAATAAATCAAGATCTCTTTGTTCAGAACGCACACTGTCTTTGTTCAGAAAGCACCAGGTCTTTGTTCCGTCAGTGTTGGGGGTCTTGCAACCTCCTTGGTTCCCTTCACGTGTGTTCCTGTCTTCTGTGTATATGCTGAGGAGTGTGGTGCTTCACCTGAAAAACACATAGGCAAAATATAACTATAAATATGGACATGTATTGCTATCTTTTATTTGCTTGTTGTCATACTTTACACTGTTTGTTGTATGTGTGTGGGGGGTGGTGGTGGTGAGGGGTGTTGTCTGTGTGTGGGGGGGGGGGGGGTTGTTATGGGTGTGGGTATATATGTGTGTGTGTGTGTGCGTGCGCGCGCACGTGTGTGTGTGTGTGAGTGTGGGTGGGTGGGTGGGTGTTTGTGCGCGCGTGTGTGTGTGTATGTGTGTGTTTTTGTGCGTGTGTGTGTGCGTGTGTGTGATTTTGTGTGTGTTCGCGCGCGCGCGCGAGTGCGTTCTTGAATGTGTGTGTATGTATGTCTGTATCTCTGTGTATGTCTGTCTGTGTAAGTGTGTGTGTGCGGGCCTATGTGTGTGTGTGTGAGTGCGCATGCGCGCACGTGTGTGTGTGTGTGTGCCTGTGTGTCTGTGTCCGTGTCTGTGTGTCTGTGTGTGTGTGTCTGTTTATCTGTCTGTGTGCGTGTGCGAGTGTGAGTGAGTGTGTGTAAGTAAGTATATGTTTGCATGTCTGTGTGAGTGTGTGCGTGTCTATGCACGTGTGTTTGTATGTGTATTGTGTGTGTGTCTGTGTGTGAGAGAGAGGAGAGAGTGAGTGTGTGCGTGCATGCACGCGCACGTGAACGTGGGTGCGAATATGTGTGTGCTTGTTTGGGTTTGAATGTGCCTGTGCGTGTGGATGGGCTGGTTTTTCAGTTTGCCGGTTTTTCCCCCACAACTTTACAACCTTGCTTTCGTTTTCTTTCAAAGACTTGTCGTCTGATAAATCTATTCCAGTGAGAAAATAATACCGTATACATCTAGCAGCGCATATGTTTCTCAGTTTGCAATCAAACCCAGGGTAAGCTCTTCTTACCTTAGCTCCTGGTGTTCCAGGAAAACGACAGAGAGAAAGGATGGGAAGGTGTGAACGAAGCAAAAGATAGCTAGGATTTTAAAAAAATTAAATCAGAGAGAGCGAGAGAAAGAGGGAGAGGGAGGGAGGGGGGAGACAGGGAAAGGGGCGAGAGAGAGAGGGGGGGGAGAGAACTAGTTATCACGTGTGTGTGTGTGTGTGTGTGTGTGTGTGTGTGTGTGTGTGTGTGTGTGTGTGTGTGTGTGTGTGTGTGTGTGTGTGTGTGTGTACGTGTGAGAGAGAGAGAGAGAGTGTGTGTGTGTGTGTATGTATGTATGTGTGTGTGTGTACGTGTCAACGAGCGTGTGTGTACGTGCGTTTGCGCTCGTTTGCGCGTGCATGTCTGTTTGTCTGTGTTTCTGTATAATCTGTTTACATCAAAGCACAATTATCAATAAAAGGAACAAGAAAAATAAAGAATTTCTAAACTTTAAAAAAGAAGTCATTACACCAACATTATCATCGCTTACTTCTAACACAGCACAAAGCTCAAACTTTTCTCTCTGTCTACACTTAAAGACTCTCAGCAATTCTTTTTTTTCCCAAGCATAGAAAAAAAAGAAAACAACAACATTAACAACATGAACAACTACACTGAGAAACAAAGCAACCACACTCCACATGAATGGGACCCCACAATCAGCTGTGTAACACACGATACGTAGAGAGAGTGACGAATCTTTCATTGGTCTCTGGCTGTCTGCAGCCATCCAGTCACAACCTCTGGAACCAGACAAGCCCAGTCACTGAGGCCTATGCCCCCCCACACACACGCACACACTCACACACACACCGTACATACCCCAACCTTGTGAGGCGAGTTGCATGCTGTGACCCCAAACGATCATCGCCTTGCCCACTGCTTTGCGCTTACGCGTGCTGAGACATGTGACAGGCGATACATGTTTTGCTGTTGGTTTTGTTTGTTTGTTGTTTGTTGTTCGTCACCGTTTGTGGCAGGTTTTTGAAGAAATTACTTAGTTGTTAAGTGGTTGTCTTCGACGTAAGTGACAGATGTGAAAACTTCGTTAGGTATCTTTTAAGATAGGGTAATGATATTGATAAGGAAAGTTTAAACATAACGAATGCTGCTTTTGTTTGCATGATAATCAAGGACAAAGTGATGATAAGCAGCAGCATCATTATCAAGTAGTAGTAGTAGTAGTAGTAGTAGTAGTAGTAGTAGTAGTAGTAGTAGTAGTAGTAGTAGTAGTAGTAGTAGTAGTAGTAGTAGTAGTAGTAGCAGCAGCAACAGCAGCAGCAGCAGCAGCAGCAGCAGCAGTTGCTGTAATTGGTGGTTGTGGTAATATAAGTTGTAGAGTTATTGTTGATATGTCAGCATCTTCACACAGTATAGGAAGAGGAGGCTCAGAAAGCACTGGGTTGATGTTGTTTGTTGTTGTTGTTGTTTCAGGCTGTTTAGCCTCTGCAAGCAGTAATTGCTTGTCCAACATAATATTGACTGATAAAGTTTGATTTACGTATGATAAACCGATCTGAAAAGGTAAAGCAGCAAAGGTGTCCCATAACCTATGTGGTCGTAGGAGAGCGAGGCTTCAGGGACCTCAGCTTCTCTAGGGGCCAGCATATACTTAGGGCGGCGCCCATCTCCTCTCCCTCGCTGCTTTACCTTCCCTGACCCTAAAGAGGGCAGGTTGCTTCTGGGTTGCCGAGGCTTAAAACTGTTTCCTTTGCCGAGTCACAAACCGTAGCCTCACAAAGTTACAACGAAACATTTCTCTACCATTTGATTTATGTTCGGGTCGGAGAGTGCGATGGTTCGAATCCCGTTTGGGCCCAAAACTTTTCCCTCATCTATGAGATCATGAGTGGTGGTCTGGGTGCTAGTCTTTCAGATGAGACGATAAACCGAGGTCCAGTGTGTTACACATCATTATTTAGCACACGCCAAAAAAAACCACGGCAATAAGAGGGTTGTCCCTGGCAAAATCCTGTACAAAAAAGCCACACTGGTAGGAAACAAATACAGATGCTGACAGGAAAAAGAACAAAAATAATGGGTGGCGCTGCACTTGTGGCGACACGCTCTCCCCGGGAAGAGCAGCCTTAATTTCACGAAGAGAAATCTGCTTTGACATAAAGTGGTAGAGAATAAAAATTAAAAAAAATTAATACCATCACTTAATGGGATGGGTGTGGGGGAGATAGTTATGATAATCACTAGGAATTGATCACCCAGCAGATGTCTTCTTTGCCACGGGGTAGGAAATGCAAGGACCATTCACCGCTGCATGAAGTGCAAGGACCTTGTGGGGGCTGGGGGTGGGGGATTGTGTGTGTGTGTTTATGTGTGTTTGTGTTTGTGTTTGTGCTTGTGTGTGTGTGTGTGTGTGTGTGTGTGTGTGTGTGTGTGTGTGTGTGTGTGTGTGTGTGTGTGTGTGTGTGTGTGTGTGTGTGTGTGTGTAGGGGGGTAGGAGTGTGTGTGTGTGTGTGTTACGCATGTTTTTCTCCGTGTGCGTACACTTGTGTGTGTGCGTGCATGCGTGTGCGTGTGTGTTGTGTGTGTGTGTGTGTGCGTGCGTGAGCGTGTGTGTGTGTGTGCGTGCGTGAGCGTGTGTTTATGTGTGTGTGGTTATGTGTGTGTATGTGTGTGCATGTGTGTATACGTGTGTGTTTTTCTACTCGTCTGTACAAGATTGTTCATTCACTGAACTTTATCATTCCTTTCGTGTCTTTCATATAGTAAATTCATCATATACGCTTCACAAAAATTATTATCTCAAAACAAACACGCAAAATAAAACAAAAACAACACGGGGAAAAAAACCCATAGAATTACATAAATGAGGCCGATCAATACACACATCTGTACTTTATCCCTTTTACCTTATCTTTGATATTTTGTAGGCTAAAAATCCTTTCACCCATTTTTTTAGACTAGAACAGATTGACGCTATACAAAGGATTGAATACCAGCTTAAAGTAAACATTCTGTTGGACCGACAGATATCACGCATCGCAATTTTGTAAAGATTATTTTTCTGAATAAAGCAGATTGCCTATTCAACTTCATACTGTATGATCTATGACATTTCTTAATGCTGCGGCTCCCATGCTGCTCATTCCAGTGTTATCTTTTCTTCTTGTTCTTGTTCTTGTTCTTCTTCTTCTTCTTCTTCTTCTTCTTCTTCTTCTTCTTCTTTCTTTCTTTCTTTCTTTCTTTCTTTCTTTCTTCTTCTTCTTCTTCTTCTTCTTCTTCTTCGAATTCTTCTTCTTCTTCGAATTCTTCTTTGCATTCTTCTTCTTTGCATTCTTCTTTGCATTCTTCTTTGCATTCTTCTTTGCATCCTTCTTTGCATTCTTCTTTGCATTCTTCTTCTTCTTTGCATTCTTCTTTGCATTCTTCTTTGCATTTTTCTTTGCATTCTTCATCGTCTTCATCTTGTCGCCAAACGCACAGACCGAACTTTTGTTGTCTGTCAGATTTTTTTAATTGTAAATGCGTTGTGCTGCCGTAAAGCGCCTGACAAGAGATCAGAGTCCCAACATGCCCGAATTAGGCATGGGAGAAAATTGTTATATTTTTAAGTCTTCCTGGCAAAAAAGGCAGGAGAATGGACCAAGAAGGCGGAAAATAGAGAAACACTTCATCGTTAGGTTCCAGTCTTTTATTTTTCAGTCTGCAACACTCGTTTCAAGAATGAAGGCGGGGCTATAAACAAGATGATTGGATTGGATTGGATTGAAGCTGGCCGAAGCCCAAAAATACCACAAACATAATAATGCACTTGACAGGGCTCGAACTCTCAACCTCTCAAGCTGGAAGACAACTTTGCTGACCACGGGGCCAGTGCAACCCGTACAGATTTTAACACTGACCTTTTTAAAAATAATAGCAGGAAACAAGCGCTGAAAAATCGTCTTTGAACTTTCTGGAACTTTATTTCCCTCAGCTTTCTTTTGTTTTTGGTTTTTTGCTCTCATTCTAAGCACGATTTCAGATTTCCATCAAAAATAAGAACGACAAGTAATGGACTGTCTTTGTTCGGTTTAATGAAGTGTGTTTTAAAAAAATGTGAATATCAAGGGTGAAGTTTTCTGTTAGATTCAGATCCTAGGCTATCTGGGTCAGTGTGCAAAACAAAGGAGAAGAAAAAAGAGTGTTCTACATCATTAGACTTCAACGTGACTTTCAGACACAACCTACAGGAAAGAGGTGTGAAACTCAAAGGATATGTGTGGCTCCATGTTCAGCGATATAAAAAAAAAACTTTTTTGATAGATAGATAGATAGATAGATAGATAGATAGATAGATAGATAGATAGATAGATAGATAGATAGATAGATAGATAGATAGATAGATAGATAGATAGATAGATACATGCATACATACATACATGCATACATGCATACATACATACATACATACATACATACATACATACATACATACATACATACATACACACATCAGTCACTAGCTCGGTTGTTAATACCAAAAAAGAAAGGAAAGGCAAGAAAACAGAACCACTTAAGACCAGTGACAAGAAAAATACACATGACGTAAAACAAAAGTCAACCCCAAAAAAGTCTGCAGATCTAGACTGGACAAGCCATAGAGATCTACCAAATGTAGTTATTCTGCATGATTCTGTCATGAACAAGGTTTATGACAAAAGACTGGGCAGATCCTATGGTTTTGATGCTAGATCTCGTCGCACCTTCAAAACAGAAAATATTAGTCAAGTCCTGGATAAAGCACTCTCTGATGCTGACAGGCCATTGGACGCAGTGGTATTTCACTGTGGAATCAATGATTTGAAGAAGACAGAGGCAGCAGATGCTAGTCAACATTTCACAAAAAACCATCAAGAAAATTGCCACAAAACATCCCACAATAAAGATCGTGGTGAGCAAAGTTGCACCAGTGAAAGATTGTGAACTAAACATCAAAAGAGACGTTTTTAATGCACTGACGTCTTCAGATCTGTTTGGTATTGACAATATCTCTTTCATCAGCCACTCTAACCTGGACTCCAGCTACAGATCTTTACGAGATGGGCTTCATCCTACACAGAGAGGGGCCAGCGTTTTGGCGAGGAACATCGGGAGGCACGTGAGGGGACTGTTTTGGAAAACACCCAAGAAGACAACCAGACGTCCCCCACTACATCTACCCCAGTTCTACCCGATGCCACAACCTCCTCCCTTGGCTGGTGACCATATTAGATCCTGGCAAAACAGATACAGTGTTTTGGGTGACTGGTTTTTAAACCAATGCCACATGTGTTTTGTAATAACTTAGCAACTTGGCTATGACAATTAGTCTACAAGTTATAATCTTATTATCGCCATTTGTCATTAGATCTATTTAAATCTATAATTCAAGATTTAAATAGAGTTTTGGTATCACGTTCTTTGATATCACAAAGCATTCTTTTTCTATAAGAGAAGTATCGTCATCTTTTTAATCATTGTCATTTTTATTGTTATTGGTTTGTCGTTGTTTCTTATAATTGTTGGGTCTTTTTTTCCCTAGTTGACGTTTTTTAGTTTGTTTGTGTGTTCTTTATCTAGAAATATTGTTCTAGCTGCTGTGGGAACAGTAGATTCCATTGAGTGTTAGCTATGTGCAGAACACAACTTGTAAAACTAATGCAATGGAACTGTAGATCTATCAACACAAATTACTCATATCTCTTGCAACATCTTGTTTCCGAGAACTATAAAATACTTATTTTTCAGTCCCTGAATGTAAACGCTAACAATCTACCTAAGCTGCCTACATTTTTCTACCCCCCCCCATTCATGGAAAGGCTAGCACTGATGGTAAAATAAAAACAGCTATTTATGTTCATGAAACCATGGCATATAGTCTATGTCCCTCTCCTGTTCCAGACAATGCGCATCATATTCATTCATGCGCAGCTCGTGTAAAACTAAATGATGAACAGATCGTTAATATTGTTTCTGTTTACCTGCCAAAAGGTCCACAGGAAGATAATACAGACTGGGTGAGAGCTCTACAAATATCAAAAGAAAAATGGATAATAGCTGGTGATTTTAACGCTCACTCTCCTTTCTGGGAAAAAGATAATGTCTCTATTGTTACCAGTAAGAGACTTTTAGAAAATATCGTTGATTCTTCTTTATACCTCCTTAATGATGGAAGCATTACCAGGATTCCAGATGTTGCAAGTCAAAGAGCCACTTCCATAGACCTCTCCCTCATTTCTCCTATTTTAGCTCCACACTGCTCATGGGAAACTTACAGTGACTGTCTAGGAAGTGACCATTTGCCAATCATCATAACATTATATGGAAAATCAGCACATAATGAAAAAGTCAAAGATATGATTTCAAAATATAGGTACAATAAAGCAAATTGGGATCTGTTTCAATCTTTCCTTAAAGTATATGATACTAGCTGTATAGAAAGTGATGACATAGAGGTGTTTTTATGATAGATTTACAAAAACAGTTTTAAAAGCAGCAGATTTTTCCATTCCCAGATGTTCATCTGTAAAATCTGATAAACGTGCAGGGAACATATGGTGGAATGAATCGTGTGAAAATGCTGTTAATAAGAAAAAAATAGCATTCAAAACGTATTTAAGAAATAAATCACCGGTTAATCATAGCTTGCTAAAACTAGCAAATAAAACATGTGGCAAAATTATTGAACAAGCAAAACGTGAATTCTGGTCAAAATTTTGTACACAGGAAATTTTTACTCATAAGGATATGCAAAAAGTTTGGAAAAAATTTAGTGAAATGAAACACGGTATAAATCAGCCATCTTGTCCAATTGTAATTAAAGATAAAGAGTTCCCCTCAAATTCTGACAAGGCTGAAGCTTTCATTGATATGTTTGCTAATACAATGAGTAATACATGTCTTTCACATTCAGAAGTTACCTTTAGAAATGAAGAAACAAAAAAAGATGTTTATAACGATCCTTTTCCAGATAATACTTTATTTATAAATACTCCAATAACTTTACAAGAAGTTACAGATGTTATTCAATCTCTTAGTAATAAGAAAACATCAGTAGGAGCAGATGCTATTTCAAATCAAATGTTGAAACATTTACCAGACAATTGGGTTCTTTTACTACACAAATTATTTCAGCAGTGCTGGGTAGAAGGTAAGCTACCTTTGATTTGGAAGCAGTCTATCATTATTCCTCTACTAAAACAAGGAAAATTAAAAAGTGATACAAACAGTTATAGACCCATTGCGCTTACATCACACACAGGAAAACTTATGGAAAAAGTCGTTTTAAATAGGCTAGTGTATTATTGTGATAAAAATAAAATTGTCTCAGTAAATCAAGCAGGATTTCGAAAAGGGAGATCAACTATAGACCATTTAGTTAAATTGACTACCCAAATAAAACATCAATTTGCACGAAGACAGAACATTCTTGCCACTTTCTTTGATATAAATAAAGCTTACGACCAAGTTTGGCATGCTAGATTGTTATATAAATTAAAACGTATTGGATTATCAGGTTCTATCTATTCCTATTTCCGAAATTTTCTCACAGGAAGAAGCATTCAGGCAAAGGTTGGTAATAATTATTCTACACTTAGGTTTCCACAAATGGGTATACCACAGGGTTCAGTGGTTGCGCCCTATTTATTCAATATTCTACTTTATGACCTCCCTGAGTCTATATCTGATAATGTTGTTCTTGTTCAATATGCTGATGACCTTTGTATGTGGAAAAGGGTAGCTATGAAAAAGGTAACACCTAAAAGACATTTGAACTATGTTAGAAAGTTATATCAACTTGAGCTGGATAAAATTTATAAGTATATGGTAGAAAATGGGTTAAGTCTTTCCACAGAAAAGACACAAGTTGTGCTTTTTAATAATGGTGCTGATCCTCCTAAACTTCCTGTTTTCAAGATTGGTGAAAAAGCTCTGGACTATAAGCCTATGGTAAAATGTTTAGGTATCATACTTACTTCAAAATTAACATGGCATTGTCATATCGAATATGCTTTGAACAAAGCCAGAAAAAGTCTAAATATACTAAAGGCAATCAGTAAGCAAATATGGGCACAGGATTCGGTTGTACTAAAACATTTATCATTATCACTGGTTCGTTCTAAACTAACATATGGCCAAGAATTATTCTTCAGTGCCCCCAGATATCTTTTGAACAAACTTCAAAGCCTAGATTGTAAAGCTTTCCGGATTGCTTTAGGAGTTCCGTTTCATGCATCTTCTCTAGGAACTTACAGAGAAATAGGAGTATTAACCTTAGATGATTATCGTAATTTAGCCGTTTCAAAGTATATCCTAAGAAGTTCAACAGTTGAAAACAATATTACATCGGAAATTTCAATTAGATCTGACTTAGACTTTCCAAACAGAGCTAAAAATATATCTTCTCTTGCTTCAATTGGCACATATACTTCCAATCTTCTCAAAGAGGCAACCATTAATCCTAAAGATTGGCAAAAATCCACCGCTATTTTAACACCTGTTCCAAAATGGGAACTTCAGAAAGCACACTTTGATATCAACCATCTCTCATTAAAAAAAGAAGAAAATGCGAATATTCTTGGCTCTTACACAAATGCACACTTAGAAGATACATACCCTTCTCATCTTAAGATATACACTGATGGGTCCCTTCTTGAAAATAAGGAAGCGGGGGCAGCATTTATCATTCCAGCTCTGAAAGTTGAAAAGTCCTATCATATTGGCAAAAATCATTCCATCTTTACTGCTGAACTTACGGCTATTTTGATGGCTTTGTACTTTCTGCTTGATTTTCCAAATACTGTTTTGCAGATTTTATTTTGCGTTGATTCTAAATCTGCATTACAGTGTCTTAATAACTCTACATCGATGGTTAGGCAGAATCTCATTACTGAAATTAATTTTTTGATACATTTTCTCATTCTGAGGGGTTCGAATATCACTTTCTGCTGGGTTCCATCTCACTGTGGTCTTTATTTCAATGAAAAGGTTGACAAAGCAGCCAAAAAGGCAGCAAAACATTCTAGCTGTTCAAATGTTTTAGACATTCCTCTTTCTCTTCATGAGGGTTATGCTTTGCTTCAAAGTGTTTGCTGGAAACATGTAAAAAAGAAACATGAAGAGGCTGGCTATTCCCAGCATACTTGTTCAGTTCTTGATATTGAGAACATCCTTTGTACTCAGTACGGCTTTCAAAAATCCAGTATTAGAAATATTGTTTCTCTAATCCACAGATTGAAATTAAATGCATTTCGAGCAAAATTTGCCAAAAATGTAAAAT